>JACEIK010007715.1:42927-54942 GCA_018107945.1 Datura stramonium
ATATAAAATCACATGAAAATGTATAAAATAACTTAGACAACACGACTAATTTAAGCTATAAAGCGTATCACGGGCACTATATTTTTTCCCGTGATCAATATGTATGATCTACTAGTATGCATGAAACCTATGTTTCATGAATTATGTTTTGGTCGACTCACGAGCCTTATGTCGTGGCTAGTTCACGTATGTACAAGAATGTTTATCATTATCAAGATTTAACTAGCCCATGAATTCATGCATGTTATACTATGAGCACTATATATGTTTTGGGAGTAGTATCGAACACCGAGTAGGTCCGGGGCCCAAGTTCTGCCTCGGATCTCATAAACAACATGCCACCATAGGTATGTTGGGACCTCTCTTGTGACTGTCCCCGGCCCAAATGGCCGTTTTCATGTGATCACGCCTTTCATGTTTCTACCCTTGGCAAGCTACGAACGGCCTCCCGACTATGTTTACAAGTCGGACTTCATGTGTGCTCATATGGGGTATGTCGGTTAAGAGAATCTCCCACTATTCCTCATGATTTATGCATGATTATGATTACGTATGTTGGCTCAAGAAATGTTCATTTTGGCTTTTCTCTTATGATCATGATTACGATTGTATTATAGATTCTTTGAAAACCTTGATCCTTTTGATATGTTATGTTACGATATTTATGACATGAGCATGATGTCCTACTCTTATGATGTTTTATAAGATTTTACATATTTTAAATGTACATTTTACTTACCTTTCATACTCAGTACATTCCACGTACTGACTGCATACTTTCTATGTTGTATCGTCTTATGATACAGGTTCCAACTATCAGGCTCATCCTCATATCTAGATCATCTCAGAGTGTACTTTTAGCTTATTGGTGATTACTCATGTTTTGAGGTCCATTCGACAGACATTCATGCTATTTTATGTTTTAGTACTTGTCCGGGTTAGATAGGGGTGTTTTCCCATCAACCCATCGTATGTAGTAGAGGGTTTCAGATAGTGTGTAGTACTTAGTTGGTGTATGTATAATTGATTCTGTTTGTTATGATATGACATGATTATGCTTACATTTCCGCTATGCCTTGTGATTATTATTCCACTTATAATGAATGAAGCTAGATGTATGCTTATGCCATGGGTCTAATTAGGGCCTCTCAGGGTTCCTTGTCCCGTTTTACTATCTGAGTCTGCGTTCGGGTTGTGACAAACTTGGTATCAGATCCATAGGTTTGAAGTATCCTAGGGTGTCTGAAAGCTACATTAAGAAGAGTCTTTTTCATAGGTGTGAAGTGAGCCACACTTATGACGAAGAGGCTACGAGATATTTAGGAAATGTTCCCTTCTTTCATGATCCATGGCGTGCGATGAAAAGTCTTTCTGTCCTTCTAACTCGTGCTATTTGAGATTGCAGAATCATTGCTCCCAAAAGAATTAAACGGCAGGAGAAACGGGAACAGTGAAGGCCACAGAGATGGCAATGATCATGGGCATCAACAGGCCCCACCTGTTTAGGAGCCCCAAGCACTGGAGCCAGTTGCCCATGCAGAGTTTCAGGCGGTTGTCCAAATGTTGGCGCAAGCCTTGATCGCTCAAGTCAACCAGCAGGCTGTTGCAGATATTCCTCAGAATGGCAATGCGGCAGTGGCCCGAATTAGAGATTTCCTAAGGATGAAGCCTCTGGAGTTCGTTAGGTCCAAGGTGGATAAGGACCCACATGATTTCATCGAGGAGATTCTATAGATCACCCAGGTTATAGGGGTGACCAATGGAGAGTGTGTTGAATTGGCTTCCTATCAGCTAAAGGGGGTGGCTCACATATGGTTCAAGCAATGGAGGGATACTAGGGAAGTGGGTGAAGGCCCTATAGGCTGGGAAGAATTCCACACGGCATTCTTGGATCGATTTTTTTCTTAAGAGATAAGGGAGCTTAAGGTGGCTGAGTTTGTTAACTTGAAGCAGGGTGACATGTCCGTTCAGGAGTATACATTGGAGTTCACCCATCTATCCAAGTATGCTCCAGAGTTGGTGGTGGACCAGAGGGCTGGGGTGAGATTGTTTGTACATGGAGTGGCGGAGTATCAGAATAAGGACTGCAGGATCGCCATATTGCATCAGGATATAGACTTTCCCCACATTGTGTTTCATGCTCAGCAGATGGAGTCGGTATATCAGAGGTAGAGGACAAGTGGGCCAGGAGTGATAGTTACGGGACTTCTCAGTTCAGGTCAGAGGGTGGACAGCATCAGTAGTCCCAACACAGGTCTATTTCTCCAGCCCCATCATCAGTCAACACGCCGTCTAGATTCAGAGGGGATCGAAGGAGCAGAGATTCAAATTCGAGAGGATAGTGTAGCATGCAGGTAGAGCTCACTTTCCCATTTTATGCGGGGTATGGAAAGAATCACCCCCGGAGGTTCATAGTCGGCTCAGATGCTTATTTCAGGTGTGGCAAACCTAGACACAAACTCAGGGATTGCCCTTTAGCCAGATTAGGGGTTGGTGGAGCTCGTATGCCAGCAACCAATTCTACCGCTCCAGCAGCACATCCCCCTCAGTAAGGTGCCTCGACTAGTTCAGCCGGCGGTCAGTGCCAAAACAAGTTTTATGCTTTAGCACCCCGTCAGGAGCAGGAGGTCTCTCTAGATATGGTTACTGGTATGTTGCGTGTTTTTCATATTAATGTTTATATATTGCTAGATCCGGGAGATACCTTGTCTTTTGGGACTCCTTACATTGCTAGTAGCATTGGAGTTAGTCCCGAGACTCTATTAGAACCATTTTCGATTTCTACTCCTATTGGTTATTCGATTGTAGCTAGGCGGGTGTTTAGTGGATGCCCGGTCACTATATTGCATAAAGTCACCTCCGCACACCTTATAGAGTTAGCCATGACTGACTTTGACATTATTCTTAGCATGGATATGTTGTATGCGTGTTATGCTTCTGTAAATTGTAGAACCTGTGCGGTGAAATTTTGTTTTTTGGGTGAATCGGTTTGGAGTGGAAGAGTAGTTCAGTTGTACCATCAATTTGATTTATTTCATATCTTAAGGCTAGGAAGATGATTTCTAAGGGTTGCATGTATCATCTAGTTAGGGTTAAGGATGTTGAGTCCAAAACCCCGACTATTCAGTTAGTTTCGGTGGTGCATGAGTACCCAGAAGTATTTCTGTCTGATTTACCGGGTGTTCCTCCTGAGAGGGAAATTAATTTTGGTATTGACCTTTTACCCGATACGCATACTATCTCCATTCCTCCTTACAGTCTGGCTCCAGCCAAGCTAAAGGAATTGAAGGATCAGTTGAAGGACTTCTAGATAAGGGTTTCATTAGACCGAGCAAGTCGCCATGGGGTGCACCTATATTATTTGTTCGGAAGAAGGATGGTTCGCTTCGGATGTGCATTGACTATCGATAATTTAACAAGGTCACCATTAAGAACAGGTACCCTCTTCCTAGGATCAATGATTTATTTTACCAGCTTCAGGGTGTTGAGTGGTTCTCAATGATAGATCTGAGGTCCAGGTATCATCAGCTCAGGGTTTGGGAGTGTGATGTCCCGAAGACAGCCTTCAGGACGCGTATGGTCATTATGAGTTTATAGTTATGTCTTTTGGACTAACAAATGCCCCTACAACTTTTATGGACCTGATGAACAGGGTGTTCAAGCCGTATCTGGATATGTTCGTGATTATGTTTATTTATGACATCCTTATATACTCTCAGAGCAAGGAGGAGCATGCCGCTCATTTGAGAGTAGTGCTTCAGACCCTCAAAGATTGTTAGTTTTATGCCAAGTTCAGCAAGTGCGAGTTTTGGTTGAACTCGATAGCATTTTTGGGCCATGTGGTATCAAGCGAGGGCATAAAAGTAGATTCTCAAAAAATTGAGGTGGTGAAGAATTGGCCTAGACCGGTGAATCCTTTAGATATTCAAAGTTTCTTGGGTTTAGCTGGCTACTATCGAAGGTTTGTTCGGTGTTTCTCATCTATTGCAGCACCTTTGACCAAGTTGACTCAGAAAGAAGGTGAAGTTTAAATAGTCAGAGACTTGCGAGAAGACCTTCCAAGAGTTGAAGACTCAACTTACTATCGCGCTGGTGTTGACTCTACCCAATGGTACCCCATGAGAGGAATTACCCAACCCATAATCTTGAATTGTCCGTAGTGGTGTTCGCATTGAATATACGGAGACATTACTTGTATGGGATCCATGTGGATGCATTTACAGACCACAAGAGCTTACAATATGTGTTCACGCAGAAAGACCTCAATCTAAGACAAAGGAGGTGGTTAGAGCAACTCAAAGACTATGATATGAGTGTTATTTACCGTTCGATAAAGGCTAATGTGGTGGAAGGCACACTTAGTAGGCTCTCTATGGAGAGTGTGTCCCATGTGGAGGAAGGAAAGAGAGAGCTGGTGAAGGATGTGCATTGTCTCGCAAGGTTAGGAGTGAGGTTGGTTGACCCTACCGATGGAGGTGTTGTTATTCAAAGTGGATCCGAATCGTCCTTAGTAACTGATGTGAAATCTAGACAAGATGAGGACCCGACTTTGATAAAGTTGAAAGAAATTTGAAGGTAGAGGTTTTCTCTCAAGGGGGAAATGGTGTGCTTCGGTACCAAGGTCACCTATATGTCCCAGATGTTGATGAATTGAGAAGCCGAATATTGCATGAGGCCCATGGATCCAGGTATTCCATCCATCCGGGTGCCGCCAAGATGCATCGTGATTTACGAGAAATCTATTGATGGGATGGCATGGAGAAGGATATTGCAAAATTCGTAGCCAGATGCCCGAAATGTCAACAAGTAAAGGTTGAAAGTCGGAAGAAATTAATATGGATTTCATAATGGGATTACCTCGTACTCGCCGATAATATGATTCCATTTGGGTGGTGGTAGACAGGTTGACCAAGGCTGCACATTTCCTACCAGTGAAAAACACAGATTCAGCGGATGATTATGCCAAACTGTATATCCATGAGTTGGTTCGATTACATTGAGTGCCCTTTCTCATTATTTCAAACCAAGGTACTAAATTTACCTCTCAGATTTGGCGGTCTTTTCAAAAAGGGCTTGGGACTCAGGTTAAACTCAGCACAACATTTCATCTGCAAACGGATGGTCAAGCGGAGTGGATAATTCAAACTCTCGAAGACATGTTGAGAACTTGCGTTATGGACTTTAAAGGTAGTTGGGATGGTTACTTGCCCCTGATCGAGTTCGCTTACAATAACAGTTATCACTCATGTATCCAAATGTCACCGTTCAGGGCTCTCTATGGGCGGAGATGTAGATCGCTCATCGGATGGTTGGAGGTTGGTGAGGCAGCTATGATAGGGCCAAACTCGGTTCATGAGGCTATGATGAAGGTTCAGTTGATAAGGGACAAGCTGAAAACTGATCAGAGTCATCAAAAGTCATATGTTGATGTGAGGAGGAGAGAGTTGGAGTTCGAGGTGGACGATTAGGTATTTCTGAAGGTATCTCCCATGAAGGGAGTAATGTAGTTTCGGATGAAAGGAAAACTCAGCCCCTGTTATACTGGTCCCTACAAGATTATGAGAAGAGTTGGTAAGCTGGCCTATGAGTTGGAGTTGCCCTCAGAGTTATCTTCTGTGCATCCTGTGTTTCATGTATCGCTTTTGAAGAAATGTCTGGGAGATCTAGCTCTAGTTGTACTGGTGGAGAGTGTAGGTGTGAGAGATAGCCTCAGCTATGAGGAAATTCCAGTTGAAATAATGGATTGTCAAGTTTGGAGGCTAAGGAACAAACAAGTAGCATCAGTAAATGTGTTATGGAGCAATAAACAAGTTGAGGGGGCTACGTGGGAAGCCGAAGTAGATATGATGTCTAAATACCCTCACATGTTCCCTACCGACTCAGTTTCCGTTTGACGTACTAGTATTTGCCTTAATACTTTAATCAGTTCTCATGTTCATTTCATGTGCGCAGGTTTGTTTTATGTTATGGTAGAGGTATGTGATGAGTGAATTCAGTTCAGCTATGTAGTTATTTTCAGAGGTAGTCATCCCACTAGTTTTCAGCATAAACGATCAGTACTTGCATCTAATGATTGCATGTTTCTGCTTTTTCTGCGTGCTTCCAACATTCGAGGATGAATGTTCCCAAGGGGGAGATATTTTTATAACCTGAGAGCCCAAAGATCAGACCCGGGAGTTGAAACGCAGAAAAAACTGGAATTCTGCACCACATCACAGAATGGGTCGTTAGGTGACTCGTAAGGAGGGACCACGAGTCATGAAGTGACTCATGGTCAAACAGGGAGGTGGACTGGTCTGGGGGACACCACGTGCATGACTATGAGTCGTGGTCAGGCCACACAACTTGTGAGGTCACCCGTGGCCTAGATTGGATGCTTGGAAAGGAAGATTGGGCAGTGAAGGCTATGGATGGTGACCACGAGTCGTGGTCACTCACCACAATTTGTGGTGTCCTCCGTGGGGTGTCATGGTTTATTTTTGGCAGTGAACATCACGACTCAAGGCCACGAGTTGTGGCCCCTGGGGACGAGTTGTCCAGTCCCTCGTAGGGACTAGCAGCCAGCAAAATTCTGCAATTTAAGTAAAGGATTTTCCATAATTCCTAAGTACTAGGGTCCTAAACTATGTCGTTTTAACCTTTGAAATGTGGGTTTAGGAGGGGAAAGACTAGCCTAAGTCCTCACTCATGCATGCAAAGGAATAGAAGGTGGTAGAGAGGTGATCTAGAGTGATTCAAGGCTTTCTTCCCCAACTTTCCTCTTGGGCAATCAAGGGACTGTAGAGTTTAGCTCAAACCAGGTATGTAGGGTTACGGATGGGTGTTTTCGTTCACACCCATGCCCATTCTCTATTAATTTATGAAAGTCTACCAAAAATCTATCGGGGTTTTAATTCAATTTTTGTAAAAATCTAATGATTTGCTAATGGGCTTTTACGATTTATGATTTACATCATATTTTATGGATTTTGATTTAATTTTACAATTACTATACTTATAAAATTACTGATCTTGATTTCTATCAAATTTAGCCTAATTATGCAAGATCTATGAAGAATTGATTTATGATCTACTATTCAAAATGTTGATATGACAAACCCAACATGATTTATGACTTGAAATATGAATTTATTCAATTACCCATCACGATTTGATGATTTTACAAGTTATATGTATGATCTACTAGTATGCATGAAACCTATGATTCATGAATTATGTTTTGGCCGACTCACGGGCCTTATGTCATGGCTAGTTCACGTATGTACAGGAATGTTTATGATTATCATGATTTAACTATCCCATGAATTCATGCATGTTATACTATGAGCACTATATATGTTTTGAGAGTAGTATCGAACATCGAGTAGATCGCAAGCCCAAGTTTTGCCCCGAATCTCATAAACTACATGGCACCTTAAGTATGTTGGGACCACCCTTGTGATTGTCCAAGCCCAAATGGCCCTTTTCATGTGATCACGCCCTTCATGGTTCTACCCTTGGCAAGCTACGAACGGCCTCCCAACTAGGTCTATAAGTCGGACTTCATGTGTGCTGATATGGGGTATATCGGTTATTAGAATCTCCCACTTTTCCTCATGATTACGTATGTTTATGATTACGTATGTTGGCTCAAGAAATGTTCATTTTGGCTTTTCTCTTATGATCATGTACGATTGTATTATAGATTCTTTGAAAACCTTGAGCCTTTTGATATGTTATGTTACGATATTTATGATATGAGCATTATGTCCTACTCTTATGATGTTTTATGATCTCTTACATATTTTAAATGTCCATTTTACTTACCTTGCATACTCGGTACATTCCATGTATTGACCGCATACTTTCTATTTTGTATCGTCTTATGATACAGGTTCCAGCTCTCAAGCTCATTCTCATATCTAGATCATCTCAGAGTGTACTTTCAGCTTATTGGTGAGTCCTCATGTTTCGAGGGTCATTCGACAGACATTCATGCTATTTTATTTTTCAGCACTTTTTCAGGTTAGGTAGGGGTGTTTTCCCATAAACCCATCATATGTAATAGAGGCTTTCAGATAGTGTGTAGTACTCAACTGGTGTATATTTAAGTGATTCTATTTGTTATGATATGAAATGATTATTCTTATGTTTCCACTATGCCTTGTTATTAGTCTTCCACTTATAATGAATGAAGTTAGATGTATGCTAATGCCATGGGTCGCCTTTGGGCCTCTCGGGGTTCCTTGTCCCGTGTTACGATTTGGGTCTATGTTCGAGTCGTGACACTTTGTCTTTTGTGATGCCCTATGTGGCTAGTAGTTTTGGAGTCAATCCCAAAATCTTGTCAGAACCCTTCTCAGTATCTACTCCACTAGGTGATTCAGTTGTAGCTAGATGGGTGTATAGAAGTTGTCGGGTCACAGTCCTTCTGAAAAATCACCTCAGCAGATTTAGTAGAATTAGCCATGACTAATTTTGATGTTATCCTTGGTATGGATTGGTTATTTGCATGTTATTCCTTAGTGAATGGTAAAACTCGGGTAGTAGAGTTCAGATTTCCCACCCAGTCTTAGAGTTGAAGGGTAGTTCATTGTTCCTGTAGGTCATTTCATTTCCTACCTCAAGGCTATAAGGATGATCTATAAGGGTACGTGTACCATCTAGTTAGGGTTAAGAATGTTACATCCGAGAAATCGACTATCTAGTCAGTTCCAGTAGTATTTGAGTACCCAGAAGTGTTCCCAGATAATCTATCGGGAACCCCTCCTGACGAGAGATTGATTTTGGTATTGACCTTCTTCCCGATACGCAGCCTATATCTATTCCTCCTTACAGAATGGCCCTAGGTGAGTTAAAGGAGTTAAAGGAGCAGTTGAAGGACCTTTTAGAAAAAGGGTTCATTAGACCGAGAAAATCCCCATGGGTGCACCAGTTCTCTTCATCTGCAAGAAAGATGATTCTCTTCATATATGTATTGATTATCGGCAGTTGAACAAGGTCACCATCAAGAACAAGTATTCGCTCCCCAGAATTGATGATTTGTTTGACCAGCTTCAGGGTGCTAACTGCTTTTCGAAGATAGACCTCATATTTGGATACCATCAGCTCAGGGTTCCGGAGAGTGATATCCCAAAGATAGCTTTCAGGATGCAGTATGGTCATTACGAGTTTGTAGTTATGTCTTTTGGACTAACGAATGCTCCTGCAGCTTTTATGGATTTGATGAACAGGGTGTTCAAGACATACTTGGATAGATCGTGATCATGTTTATCGATGACATCTTGATATACTCTCGGAGCGAGGAGGAGCATGCCGCTCATTTGAGGGTGGTACTACAGACGCTTAAGGATCGCCACTTATATTCAAAGTTTAGCAAGTGCGAGTTTTGGCTAGACTCAGTTGCATTTTTGGTCCATGTGGTGTCAAGTAAAGGTGTACAGGTTGACTCTCAGAGGATAGAAACAGTGAAAATTGGCCTAGACCGGTGAATCCTTTAGACATTAGGTGTTTGTTGGGTTTAGCTGAGTACTATTGGAGATTTGTTGATGGTTTTTTATCTATTGCAGCGCCATTGACCAAATTGACCCAAAAGAAAGCAAAGTTCCAATGGTCGAAGGCTTGCGAGAAGAGTTTTCAGGAGTTGAAGACTCGACTCACCTCAGCACCAATGTTAACCCTATCGGAGGGTACCAATGGGTTTGTGGTGTATTGCAATGCTTCTAGAATCGGCCTTGTTTGTGTATTGATGCAGCATGGTAAAGTTATAGCATACGCTTCCAGGCAGTTAAAGGTTCATGAAAAGAATTGCCCGACCCATGATCGTGAATTGGCGGCGGTGGTATTTGCCTTGAAGATATGGAGACACTATTTTTACGGGGTCCATGTAGATGTGTTTATGGACAAAAAGAGCCTACAATATGTGTTTACCCAGAAGGACCTAAATCTACATCAAAGGAGGTGGTTGGAGATACTCAAGGATTATGATTTGAGTATCCTTTACCATTCGGGAAAGGCTAATGTAGTAGCAAACGCTCTTAATAGGCTTTCTGTGGAAAGTGTGTCCCATGTAGATGAGGGGAAGATGGAGCTGGTGAAGGATGTGCATCGACATGTGAGGTTGGGAATTTGCTTGGTTGACTCGACCGATGGCGGTATTATTATTCAGAGTGGATCAAAATCATCCTTGGTGACTAATGTAAAAGCTAGACAAGACGAGGACCTTATTTTGGTAAAGTTAAAGGAAGTCGTTCATAATTAGAAGGTAGAGGTCTTCTCCAAAGGGGGAGATGGTATGCTTCAATATCAGGGTCGCTTGTGTGTCCCAGACGGTGATGATTTAAGAAATCAGATGTTGCACGAGGCTCATGGTTCCAGGTATTCCATACATCCAGGTGCCACTAATATGTACCGTGACCTACGGGAAGTCTATTGGTGGAATGTCATGAAGAAGGACATTGCAGAATTTGTGGCAAAGTGTTTGAATTGTCAACAGGTGAAGGTTGTGCATCATAGACTGGGAGGTGTGCTTCAAGATATTACTATTCCTACTTGGAAGTGGGAGGAGATCAATATGGACTTCATCAAAGGGTTTCCACGCACTCATCAACAGTATGACTCCATTTGGGTGGTCGTGGACAGGTTGACCAAAGCCGCTCATTTTCTACTTGTCAAAACCACTTATTTAGCAGAAGATTATGCTAAACTATACATCCGAGAGCTAGTTCGTTTGCATAGAGTGCCCTTGTCCATCATATTAGACAGAGGTACTTAGTTTACCTCCCAATTTTAGAGGTCGTTTCAAAAGGGACTTGGTACTTAGGTCAAGCTCAATACAACATTTTATTCGTAAACCGATGGTGAGGCGGAGATGATGATTCAGACTCTCGAGGACATTTTGAGAGCGTGTGTAATTGACTTCAAGGGTAGTTGGCATGATCATTTGCCTCTTATTGAGTTTGCATATAATAACAGCTATCATTTCAGTATTCAGATGGCTACGTTTGAGGCTCACTATGGGCGGAGATGTAGATCGCCTATTGGTTGATTTGAAGTTGGTGAAGTTGCGATAATAGGGACAGATTCAGTCCATGAGGCCATTGAGAAAGCTCAGAGTCGCCAAAAGTCCTATGCGAATGTGAGGAGGAGAGAGCTCGAGTTTGAAGTTGATGAACGGGTGTTTCTAAAGGTATCTCCCATGAAGGGAGTGATGAGATTCGGAAAGAAAGGGAAACTCAATCCCCATTATGTTGGCCTGTACCAAATTACGAAACAAGTTGGCAAGGTAGCATATGAATTAGAGTTTCCCTCATAATTAGCTTCAGTCCATCCATTTTTTCATGTATCGCTCTTAAGAAAGTGTTTGGGGGATCCAACTCTAGTTGTTCCAGTGGACAGTGCCGGTGTGAAGGATAGCCTTAGTCATGAGGAGGTTCCAGTGGAAATACTACATTGTCAGGTTCGAAAGCTAAGGAATAAGGAAGTAGCTTCATCCAAGGTTTTATGGAGGAATCAACATGTTGACAGGGCTACGTGGGAAACCGAAGTCAATATATGGCTAGACACCCATATTTAGTCCCTACCGGTTCAGTTCCAGCTTGAGGTATAAGTGTTTTCCCTAAAACTCTATTCAGTTTCATGTTCGAGTTCATGTTCCCCAATTTATTTCGTGTCTATGAATGTATGTATGATTCATGAAATCAATTCAATCATGTAGTTCAGCTCAGAGGCAGTCATTCCGTCAGTTTTTAGCTTATGTGATTAGTATTTGAGTATGATGATTGCATTTCTCCCCTGTTCTATATGATTTCCAACTTTCGAGGATGAATGTTCTCAAGGGGGAGATATTCTTATATCCCAAAAGCCCTAAGATCAGACTCGGGAGTTGAAATGGAGAAAAAATAGGATTTTCTACACCGGGTCATTGACGTGCCCGTAAGTGTACGGGTCGTGCAAGTAATATAGTGGCTCTTTTTAAGAATCGGAATGTCGAACCCACAGGGACTGGACCCATTCCTCTAACTATCCATTTATAGC
>JACEIK010007717.1:0-71582 GCA_018107945.1 Datura stramonium
ATATATATATATCATGAATGCTAAACATGCATAACTGAAATCATGAGGAACAATCAGAGACTTGTCATATAACCGAAATTACCACGATAGAGCTTATGTGGTCTTGACTATCACACTCAAATGGGCAGAGCGATCTAAAACCTTTCCAGGGATAAAGACGCTACCATGATATCGATATCAAGCTGAAGGCCCCTTGGGGCAGGGGAAAGCTCACAAAGGAGGTCCCAAAATAATCTAATGATACCTATATTGGCGCGTAGTTCTGAGGCATAGGGTTAACTGATCCTTAGCCTACTCAGTGCTAGACACTACTCCCAAAAATATGCATATGTTCTCCATAGTGTTTCAACGAAACTGACCATCATCTATTGGTGAAGTTGAATAATCATGTACATGTAAAATTTTACATTATACATGAGGAGCCTCGCTCAAACCATGCCACAAGCTAAGCATAATTGGGAGTATTGACTCCAAAACCATGTTTAAAGATAATTTATGAAATTATAAATCATACTTGAACATATGGGCTTTCCCAATACTTAAACATGCTTGAAAATACTTGATTCACTTAAAAACATGATCATAGAAATGGGTAACTGAAACATGCTTTTCATCATAAATATCTCATCATACTTGAACATACATCATAAATCTCAACCTTCCTAAACTTCTCATGGATGGTCATTATAATTTATAAGAATTTTTAAACCTGCCCATGCATCATAATTCAACAATAGAAACATTTTTAGATCATACCCATGGTAGAAACTTAGAATATTGTTTAATTGGGTTAGAAACCCATAGGATCAACATAAAGATTTACATGAACTAGAGAGAGATTGGGAATGGGTATTAAAAAATTCACCCATTCATAACCTTACATACCTGAGAGAGTCTGATTCTACCACTTCTCTGATTGCCTAATGAAGAATTGAGAACAATTTTGAAGGAATTAAGCTTGATCACCTCTCTGGTTCTCTAAGTTTGCATGCATGAATAAGAATACCTTAGAATGAAGTTACCCTCTTAAAACTCTTTATTCATAGCTTAAAACGATATAGTTTAGGCCTTAGGATTAATGGAATTACGGAAAAGCCCTGTTACACCCCGAAAATTTTTGGTAATTATTTTATGTTTGTATGCTATGTTAAGGGAAGTACGGGTTGTATATTTACCGTACATGACAAGGGAAATGTGCACGAACGGAAAACTGAAGAGTATGTGAAGTTCATAAGTAAGGGTCAATTTTAAATAACCATATCTACTAGTATATAATGAATTAGAAGCCCCACGACCTATCAAATTAAAGTTCATTGAGCGTAGTTTTCAGAACATCAAATGGATCATCAATCGTAGTTCAAAATAAAAAGTTATAGGCATTTTACTGTAGCACTATCGGGTAGTGACATGGTCACCGCCTTAAAAATGGCCACCGCCCAAACACCTTTATATTTTAAGTTTTTTATTATGAAATCATTTTCAAATTTTTCAGGTTTGAGGTGCTTTCTTACCCTCTGAAATCCTCTCTGTTTTCCAGTAGCAAAGCCTTAGAAGCCAAGAGGAAATCCCTCAAGAAAACACCATCAAAACTTAAGCTAAAGTTGATGGAAGTGAAGGCAACATTGCGGTGAAGTTGTTGCTGCCTTGTAGCTTCATTTTGGCAGTGTTGTTGCCACGTGTTTAGGACTATTTTGAGATAATGTTATACTCCATTTTAGTATGAATTGTTCATATGAACTAGTAAGTCACTTCCCTCTTTTTAAATCTCTAATAAGTGTATGAATTTTTTAAGGAAAACTAGAAAGTTATGGGTTTGTATGTTGACTTGATTTGTAGTTTTTGTCTTTACATTATTTTGCTCTGCGTTATTGGGAAGTGATTTGGAGGAAAATACTCCTATTATATCCAACAATATTATCATGCAAAGGGTAAGTGTTTCTAATTGCTTTACTTGCCTAAAAATCTAACTAAAGCTAGAAGTTGGAGAGTTATGTTAAATTCTTAGTTGTTGGTATGTTGTTGAAGTTACTGCTCATTTTGAGTTGAAATCGGTTTTTCACTCAATAAGGGTTAAGGTAACAAAATGGAATTTCCTACAACGGTTGCCTACTCCTCTTATATTCATGTTTTAAGGTGCGTATGGCCATGGCTTCCTCGATCCCTATCCCTTAAGATAAGAGACTAATTAATATGTTTGTTAATTAACCAATACGTTAAAAATTGGACAAATCCTTGAGACTTTCTTGACCTTCCAATTTAATACTTTATAGGCTCATGATGGTGGGGTTATTGCTGTTGAGCTCTCCAGAGTGATTGGTAATGCACCACAGCTCATTACTATTGAATTGCTGATAAAACAGTAGCTATCTGGGATACCGTCTCCTTTAAGGTATGGTACTAGATCTCTTGGATTTGTTGCTTTATGCACATAGCGGAAATAATTCTGATAATAATAATTTCAGCAGTGCAGGAATTGCGTCGAATAAAACCCGTTCGAAACTAGCTTGTCATAATTGTAAGCATCGTGGTGCCACCCACGGGCTCCCAACCTCGATATCTTGACGTGTGTCAGATTCCCATATATAGTAGCGTACTTCACACACCTCCCTTGGTTTGGAATAATATTAACACTGTGTGGAAGTCTTCCGTCTTTGGGCAGAACATGATACTCTGTTGCAACTTTGCAGGGCTGTCGAGCACACTATTCTGCTCTTACAAGGCCATTGTGTGAACTTTCTGCACTAGTTCCTCCACAATTACTCGTCTCTCACAAGAAGCTGAAGGTGAAACTATTATAGATAAACGACATGGTTTATCTTAAAATTTTCATTGCTGTGTATCTCATCTTTCAAATCATACCTATTTTCCTTATGCAACTCATAGGTTTTGGAAGATTGATAATTTTAAGTGTTACATCTACACTATGATGGCAGGAAAAATGAATAACCAATAAATGTTTATAATATTAGGATAGACAAGCCTTCCTGTTTGGAGTTTGGCTTTTGTAATGAAAAAAGTGATTTTGCTTTAATTGTTTAATTAGAAGAATTTATACTAGTTTCCTCTACTAGATAATTGAGGATTGTTACGCATTCCATCATATCTTATAGGGTTAAGATTCTAGATAGGGAGGCATCTAATTATTTGACTTTTTGAAGATGACTTGCCTGAATTTTTTATGTTTCTCTCTCTGGTCTTTTAGGTTTATTCTATGGTTGCACACCCTTTACAGCCACACCTTGTAGCTACTGGAACCAATATTGGCATTATTCTGTGTGAATTTGATCAGAAGTCTCTTCCTCCTGTATGATGCTGCCAACACCAACAGAAAGTCGTGAACATACTGCTGTCTATGTGGTTGAAGGGGTGAAGCTGTTGCAGTTTCAGTTATCAACACCAGTGCTCCAGCACTCGGAAGTAATGGATCTTTTGAGTGACACAGGAAGGTTGAGAGGAGAGATTGAACAACTCCACGTCAAACAAACCAAAAAGCATATTACTACTCCAGCTCCATAGGTCGTACTCAGTTCTTTCTGTCAGCAGTTCTGGAAAGTAAGTGGCTCACAGACATCAGGCTTAGAGTAGCAGCCGGCATCTAGTAATATTTAACATTGTCGTGATTTATCTTATCGCATCATATTGTGAAAAGCCTCATCCATTATGTCTACTATGCTTTCTTAAGAAGTTGTACTGGCCTGTTTTACAAGGTTTTGAACGGTGATGTTTGCAGGTATCTGGCAATTGTATGGCCTGATATTCCTTACTTCTCTATCTACAAAGTCAGCGATTGGTCAGTTGTTGATTCTGGAGGGCGCAAGGCTTTTGGCTTGGGATACTTGCCGAGATAGGTTTGCTTTGTTGGAATCTGCACTTGCTCCAAGAATTCCCATTATTTAAAAGGTTCATCTAGAAAAGCAAAGGAAGCTGCTGCAGCTGCAGCATGAGCAGCAAGCAGCAGCTGCTTCTGCTTGCTCTTCCTGCTACTGTTCAAGTTAGTATATTGCTAGATGACGGGACATCAAATGTATTAATGAAGTCGGTGGGCGGCGGAGTGAACCAGTTATTGGATTGCATGGAGGGCATTACTTGGTGTGGCCCTGCTCAGACTTCTCGAAGGGTGAGTGCTGCTGCTGCTACAGCAATTTCAACAATTCAATCTATGCCATTATCAGGCTGTGGGTGGATTTCTGTATCTTCATTTAGCACTATGGAAGACGGTTCTCAAAAATCTGCAGCTGAAGCAGCACCTCAGAACTTCCAATTATACAGCTGAAACATTTCAGCAAGTGGTAGCCTTCTTCCTCAACCAGATTGGACCGCATGGGATCAAACAGTTAGTATTGTGCTGGTTATCCGCAGCACATTGTCATATGTTCCTTGCGTCCGCAGTTTAGATACTTAGGGGAGACCGTTGCAATTCCCTTATGCCACTGGGGCAGTTTGTGCGAAGGCAGTTGTTTTGTTGCTACACCTACTACTGTTAGGTGTGTTTTTGTGGATGCTGGGATTTCGCCTATTGACATAGAAACAAAAACGAAGAAAAGAGGAAATGAAACTTAAAGAGAGCACAGTCAAGAGCTGTTGCTGAACATGGAGAGTTAGCCTTGATAACAGTCGACAATCAACAAACAAATCCACAAGAGAGAATAGCACTGAGGCCCCCATTGCTACAAGTTGTGCGGTTGGCTTCTTTTCAGCATGCACCCTCTATTCCTCCATTTCTGTCATTACCTAAGGCAGTCCAAAGTTGATGGTGATATCAAGTGTACTCAAGGAGATGGAAGCTCACTTAAAGCTAATGAGGTGGCAGTTGGTGGTGGTGGAGTTGCAGTAGCTGTCACTCGTTTTCCTGCAGAGCAAAATACGTCCAGTTGGACCTCTTGTTATTGTAGGTGTTCGAGATGGTGTTCTTTGGCTAATTGATCGATACATGTGTGCTCATGCAATATCCATAGCCATCCTGGTATCCGTTGCCGATGTTTGGCAGCTTATGGAATGCTGTAAGTGCTGTAAAATTAGGCCAGTCGACTTGGCAGAGAACATCATGATGATTTAACTAATTTATGCTTGGGATGGGTTATGTACCGAAGCACTTCATTTACCTGGAATATCCAAGAGGCTGGGTTTGATCTGGCCCTGCAGAGCAATGATTTGAAAAGAGCACTTCAGTGCCTTCTGACAATGAGCAACAGCAGAGATATTGGACAAGAAACTCTTGGATTGGATCTGAACGATCTTATGAACATGACAAAGAAGAAGGAAAATGTTGTTGAAGCTGTTCAAGGAGTAGTTAAATTTGTCAAGGAGTTTATGGAACTCATTGATGCTGCAGATGCTACAGCACAAGCTGATATTGCTCGTGAAGCTCTTAAAAGATTAGCTGCTGCTGGTTCTATAAAGGGAGCTCTCTGAGGTCAGGAATTAAGAGGTGTTGCTTTACGGCTTGCAAATCATGGGAGTTAACACGACTCAGTGTATGTCCTTGCTTTATTTCTGATTTTGTTGACCCAACCCTTTCCCTTTTTAAGTAAATCTACTAGGCAGGTTGCCTAGTAGCTCTATTGATTTTCTCAAATAAAGCCCTTACAGCGTGGAAATAAAAGGAGGTGCAAAGCATAAAAGCTATGTCTAAGTTAGGACTTCTTGAGTGTCCTAACTTGACAATGAGGTCTAAAATTAGCTAAGTCATGAATGAGCTACCATATAACTAAAATGTGACCTATCCATTGACCAAACACTGGACCATTGCTAGTACTTCAACATTGGGCAGTGGCATAAATTGGTATCCCTAACTAACAGGACCAGAACTGGACGGTAGGTTGGAGCCCAAAGAATGAAAGCAATTGTAAGCTCCATCGTAATCTTCTGGCAAGCGAACTCTCAACTGTGCACATTGAGTATGTCACCTGCTTGCCTTTTCCTCTTTTGTTTCGAATCCTCATATACATTTGAATTTTACTAGCTGGCTCTTGGCTCCTTTATACCTTTTCCCTTGATAATAATCTTCTCAAATCTGAATTTATCATCTACTATCAGATTTTAATTAATTTTACCTAGAATATAACCATTTGATTTACATTTCTACATTATATTTTTTTCCCATACTTCTTGGTCTAAAGGAATAAAGAAAGCAGTCAAACTCAAAGGATCATTCAGTTTTTCTGCTTCTAGTGTATTCATCAACCCCCTTCCACTAGACTCTGCTAACATGATAGTTTAGAGTTCCTTGTGAAATTTGAGATTGGTTGGATCAGTTGCATGACAGGATTCAATGTATATTTATAAATGATTTTAAGAGAATAAATCTCCTCATATAGTGACAAAATAAATCTTTTCCAGAACTTGGTAAACAACTTGTGATATCAGTTGGGTGCGGGACGGGAGGCTGCATTTGCAGCTGCACTTTTGGGGAGACAATGTACTTATGGAAAAAGCATGGCAGGAAACTGGGATGCTTGCTGAGGCTGTACTACATGCACATGTAAAATTTCATTGTCTAAATTAGTGCTTAAAGTGTAGCGCCTCCATCTTCTGCTTTGCAGTTGTCTTGACTCTGTATTTGTTACTTGTGGTCTCATTTTCAGGCTCATGGGCGACCTTCAATGAGAACCTTAGTCCAGGCATGGAACAAAACGTTGCAGAAGGAGATGGAACACACTCCATCAACGAAAACTGATGCCGCAGCTGCATTTCTGGCCTCTCTTGGGGGGCCTAAGCTCTAAGTTTGGCAGATGCTGCAAAGAAGCCACCAATTGAAATACTGCCACCAGGTATGGCTCTTCCTCTACGGTCTAATCCGGTCAAGCCAAACCTCTTTTGAAGCAGGGCTTGGCACAACCTGGCAAACCACTACTTCTGGAAGGATCTAAAACAACAGCACCAATTGCTTCTGTTCCTGCTGGAAGCAACACAGCTTCAGCATCAGAATCAGGTGTTCCTCCTGCATCAGAAAATGGGGCTTCCACTACACCAGAATCAAGTAATCCCACCTAAATCAGACTCTGGTGCTCTACCCGCATCTCAGAACTTCAAGTGCACCTGCATCCAGAGACTGGCGATGCACCATCCGCGACAGAAACTGTTGCTGCACCTGCAACAGAAACTGGTGCTGCACCTGCGGCAGAAACAGTGCCGCTCACTGCAGAATCAGAAGGCCTGCAAGCATCAAACTTGGATGCTTCGGTGCTGCTGAAGCAATTGTGCCTGCTGTAACAGCATTGAATGAAAATCCTTCAGACTATCTGGCCTTGGTCTCATCAACATCAGCTGCTGTAGAACCAGTACAAATGGCGCAATTGTTCCATGCGGCACTAAACAGGTCCACCACCTGCACCAGATAATAAGTAAGTGTTCCTGATGAACCTCTAATGATTGATTTTTCTTGACGTGCTCTAACTGCACCGCTCACCTTTCCATGCAGATCCTCTGCCGTACGAGTGGTATGGATTCCTTGCATTACATTAATAGTGGAGTAGAATATCTTTACTCGTTTTTATGCTTAAAGCACACTCTACGCATGCTGCAGTTGAATCTGCGAGTTATTAGGATTGTTATCTTAGGTGTTAGGTTTATTTTGTTAATATTAGTTTGTACTGTCTGTTCGTTATTATTTGATTTGGTGGAATTTTGCCAATCCACATTATCTTGTGCTCCGTCTTCCTTGATTTTATAACCTTTTTTTTTTTTTGGTAATTTGATTATACCACTCATTATTTCGTGTTGCGGACTTCCTATTTTCCATTTCTCCTGTTTCTTTTTCTTGGATGGACTTAATTTTGATTTGGATCAAATTTTTATGGATAAATATGCTTGTGAGTTGTGACACTTTGTTCCGAGACTTTGCATACTCTTCAAGCATTGCCTTGCTTCTTTATTCACCGTCTGTTTCAAGGTATTCAAGTCGACCTCCAGATTTCGAATTTATCCCTTAGTAAAATGCGGTTTGAGATTTAACCGGTCAAATAATATCTAAACTTCTGTTATTGACAGGAGATAAACGGAAGAGAAACGAAAGAAGGAAATAAGAGACATCGTCAAAAATTTGTAAATTGGATGGCAAATTTTCTATTATTTCATAAGTCATCATCGTTTTGGAGGCCTTTTCCAAGTTTGACCCAGTAGTTGGACCCCCTAAAAACAAGGCGGCAGATTGGGAGTCTCAAAATGGCCTTCGAGTTTGAATCCATTTGGTATATCTTCCAACTAACATTAGCCACTAATTTCCTGCCATCTGCTTTTAAATACGCGAAAAATAGACGTCAAACATTGAATGCTTGAATATGAATAGGAACTTTTATTTGAACCAAATAATCAAACTGATGAAATTCGAGTTCTAACCTAATTGATTACGTTTAAGATACTTTCTTATAACTTCTTTCCTGCACTAATTTCAGGTATTAAAATGGCCCATGCGATTATCCTTTTCTTCGATGATAATGGTTTTGTTTTTCTTATTTTAATAGATACAGTGATTCAATATCAACTTAAGAGATCGATCTACTCGATTAAATCATTAAAATCTTTAATAATTTGTTTCCATATTTTAGAGGATCAATGTCGCGAATCATCTGCCAATCGTGATTTCTGTTTTACCTAAAAAGAGAGAAAAATCATTATTCCTAATTGGGACGTAATATAGTGTGGTCTTCAAATCTCCACTTTAACTGAAAAATCATCGCCCTTTTATAAGAATAAACAGTTCTACTTGAAGAAACTGGGGAATTCTCTGGTCCGGCAATTTGAGGATGACAAAAGTAGCTGTTGTTTGACAACTAAGAGCCAAGTCTGCTATCGACCAACCAACTTCTTCTTCTTGCTTTTTTTTTTGGGGAAGGGTGTCATCTCCTCAATCGGCTTCTGCCAAGTTTCTAGAGAACAAAAGAAGGACAATATAGTAAAGGGGTCAGTTCGTTGGTCTGTAATAATCTAGCAAAAGTTGGTAATCTCAGTATTATCAGCTCTAATGTAATAACTACTTAGGTTAGAAAATTTTACTAAAGATATTTGATACATGGTTGTAAATTATTTATATTTTAAGGCATCAAAGATACAAATATTTAAGTGTATTTTTTAAAATTTATTATTAATTTTCTAATATAAAAACTAACAAAGAGTTATTAAAAGACAATCAGGCATAATATGTGTGATAGGAAGAATTTCTCTTGATTCCATCCAAAAGGAAAAAATTTGAATATATATTGATAGAAAAGAATGGCAGACACCAACAGTCACATTAATGGCAAATAAGGAGGATTAAAAGCTAATCATGAAGCATAGGATCGGTTACTAATTTTGCACAGACTAAGTAATTTGATCATAAAATTGGCATTAACAAAAATTGCCATTCAATAGTAATATTGGGTGAATAAATTTACATACATAATTTTGATAGCGATTAATAATGGTTAAAATAAAAACACTAATATATGGTTATTATTAGGCATTGATGATTGAATGTAGAACATTTTTTCCATACTAATTCCCTTTTGAAATAAATTTTTCATTTTTCACACAACATATAATATATCCTTTTAACCCAAAAAAAAAAAAAAACCCAGTTCTTTCGCCATTAAAGTTAAAATGGATGTAGAATAAGTGATCTTCCAGGTTCCACGTGAAGCATAAAAAGAGTTGAGAATAGACAAAGAATAAAAGAAAAGAAGACAGTGGAACAAGTTAAAATGTAGGAGGATTTTTACTTAGGATTGGATGTTGAAAACAAAAATGGGCATAAAATTTTTTACTCATATGACATGAAGTAGCTGTAGAATCTCATTGCATTTTTATGGGTGGAGAATAAGATTGGACGGATTACTAATCGCACTTATGAAATGTAAAGATTATGAGGCAAAGAGTTAATTTCGTCGATTTTAATTAGCAAGAATGGCTAATAGCCTCTTACAACTTGTTTGGATGGTTGTTATCTCCCGATCTGTTTGTTTTGATTATTCCTTGGAAATTTTATTGTATTATATTGTTAATCATTAATGATAAAAAGTCTGATTTGGTTTGGATCGCATCATTATCTTTTTTTTTCTTCTCATTTTGGAAAAATATCTATAATAATCTTATTTTATCTTTTACCTATCTTCTTAGAATTCTTCTATACATCCTATACTTTTGCTTGTAAGTTTATGTCAAATTATTAATTATGTGACATTATCTGATAATAGAAAATGATATAATATATTGAAATTACATTCATTTAAATTAATACAATAATACAAAACAAAATATTACAAAATAATACTAACTACCAGCCAAATACAGCGTTACTATGAACGAAATTTCAAATTTATTCGGGGGTTCCTATTTCTTACGAGACTGACACATTTAATGGAAGTTTTATATAAAAATTCCATTTGAAAAATAAAAAAATAAAAGTGGAAACAAGGAGAAGAAAATAGAGATGACGTCTAATTAGATGTACTTTAATTTTTCAATAATCAAGTCTTTGGAAAAATAATTGAGGAAAAGTCGCGTACTTAATTAGAAAGTTCTTTCACCATACTTAATTGGTCCTTGAGAAAATATTTCTGGGTTTAATTTGTCGTAAAAAAAGAAATAACTTTACGAATATCCTGATTTTATTTATCTTTAAAAGATTTTCTCTAAATCTAATGGGATCCCTTACAAAGCTTCTTGTTGTTCAAGAAGAGCCAAACTATTCCATATAAATGTAAATATAATACCAAACGGGTCCCCATAACTCCAAAGTCGCTGGACTTGAAGCAAACGCCATATAACACGTTGCTTTCTCTCTCTTTCTCTCTTCCCCTTTATTCCGTCATATTTCCCGAAAACAAACCCCTTGTTGCGGCGGTGAAGATTTCTCTTTCTTTCCCCACTCAAAAAAACAGCTCCGATATTAAGCTAGCTGTTCACTTGCGCGCCGTCGCGTGGTTGCCGAAGCCGACATCTCCGTTTCTTCTGTTTCATCGCTATTATGCCGACTTACACAGCAATAGCCTTCAAAAGTCTACTCGAACCTCGTGTTCGAAAATCCTACGGAAAGCAACAGCTGAACGAGATAAATGAAGAAGAGAAAGTGGTGGAGGATACTGAGCCACCGCCGGCGCCGGTAGTCGTATATCACCGGTATATAACCGAACCAGCTCGATTCCGGAAACTTCTTCTGGCTCGCTGTCTCCTTCTCCCTATGTAGTCAACCACAAGCGACGTGGCGGTGGAGAAGCATTTGCGAAGCGGAAACTTGATGGATTGGAGGAAGCTGAGAAAGTTAACGAGAAGACTGATTTGGATTTGAATTTGGAAGAGGACTTAGCTGAGGAAAATTTGTTTGAGGAAGATGAGGAATTTTTGGATCCGAGATGTGATGCGTTAAGTATTGGAAGTGTTAATGAGGTGAAGAGGCTTGATTGCCGGAGTATGTCTACTCAAGGGAGTTCTTTGATGCAGATGAAGGTATAAATGTGCTTCTGTTTTGCAGGCTGTATTTGTTTCTATGGTTTTATTAAGCAAATCTGTGAAAAATATGTTATGTTGATCTGCTGAAATTTTTAATAAACTATAAGTATGTGTTTGCGATTTTTGTTAAGACCCTTGAATTTTTAATCTTATTGACAGCGGGATTCTGAGGTTAAGCTTATTCTCTTTGCTAATAGCCCCTCTGGAGTAAGAATTGTCACTACGATACTCTAGTGGTCTAGTTTATAAACAGAGGTCTTGAGGAAATGGTTTGAGTTGTATCTGTTTGACCAAAAACGATTATCCTAGCAACCTCCACTAAATCTGAATTGTTGACCGTGGCAATTCCAACCCCCTCCTCCCTCCTCCCCTTAAGCCTACCTTACAGGTATCTGATGTATATATTACAGACACATGGCAAGTTCTACTGAAATGAGAACATTTGGCAAGGTGCATCTGGCACACATAGAGAGGATAAAATAAAATAAAGGTTATCATAGATGGTTTGGATATGTCTTATGTAGTCATGCATATCCATGGGTGAGAACAATATATTGAAAGTGGTGAAGGGTATGATCTAGAAAGTGCACTCCGGATGTCTGATCTTTCCAATATATAGCTAAAAGCAAAAGAAGATGGAAGCAAGGATAGATATGGGGTGAAACCAACTAGTTCTTCTCAAGGTTTAGTTCTTGTTGCTACTCAGATGAGGTTCGATTTATGTCAGGATTCATTTGTTTTTATTAGAGACTTGTCGTGTAGGGATAATCCTGATATCATGGATTCTTTCTACAGAACCTCTAACGTGATTAAAATCAAGATTGGAATTGGAATACTTGATCTTATAAGAAGTCAACAGAAATTATTTCTACAGAGCCCTAATGTGACTTAACTATCAGATTGGAATTGGAATACTTGATCAAATAAGAAGTCAAAACTAGTATGAAAATAGCGGCGATGGATTTCTTTAAGACTACTTTGGAATTGTGTAGTTGATTGTTGTCGTACAAGCATGAGCAGATATATTGTCCAGCACCTGTAAAAAAATAAAGTTGTATCCTAGAAATTCCTATGATTCTGCCTCAGTTTAATAATATTTATGCTTTCAGAAGTTAAGGTGATGATTGATGGCAGGATGCTCTATTTTGACAGCTGTCAAACAAAATATGTCATGTTGCCTAGATAGTTCTTAGCAATACAATTATGAATGTAATTTCCCTTTTATGGTAGCAGACAAAAAGAGTCATGTCTCCTAGGTAATTCCTACAGTCTATGATGAGTGTAATTGTTCTTTATGATGGCACCTCAGATTTCTCCTTGGAAGGGTCATCTACGAATGGATCTACATATGGCCCTAATGTTGAATCGGAACTCCGTGCCTGAGCTCAACTCATGAGAAATTGAAAGAAAAGCCGCAGAGGATGCTCTTAATATGATGCGAAATCAGTGGCAGAACATCAGTACTGTTCTATCTCAGGCAGGGTTAACACTTCCTTCTCCTTCAAATGTCATTGATGGTATGCAGCTTGATAATGCTTCAATTGAGCAGCTCTATCAGGAAGTAGTTGTCACAAGATATGTTGAAGCAATAGGGGGAAAAAGATCAAATATTTTTTTAAGAAGCTGAACTGGCTGCAGAGTCGATTCTTGAATCAAAAAACCAGGAGATTTCAAGGTTGAGAGACAGGCTCCGATACAAGAGCATAAATCGCTGAGATATCCCAGAAAATCGGAAATCATTGGTGAGTGTTGCTTCTCTTGCTATTTACTTGCTACTTATGATAAATGTTTCTTACCATCCAGGCACTGACAGGTCTCGTCGTATCGCTAATATTGTTGTGGCTTGCTTCAGCTATAATTTCCTATAACTGAGAAAATCTTATAATCCCATTTAAAAATGGACATCACAAGTAGTGTGTGCCTTGCCTTCACATAAAAACGCTTGACTGGCGTCTTTCTCAATCAATAGGCATCTTTACTTGGACTAAATGTATATCCAATTCCCCCACTCAACCAAAAAAGAGTTCCATAGACTATGTTATATAAGTAGTTGTGGTTGGAGAATACTTCTGAGCTATCACAATCTTCATTTATTGTCATACACACATCTGGTATTTTGATTAGGCATGGCCTTCAATTAAGGTTCTGCATCATCTGATATGAGAAAGATACAATAATGCTGGCTTACATGTCATAGACTCTGACCTGATTAAAGTTGAATTGGGGGTTATTGCTTCCGCCACGGGTTTATTGCGTGTACAAACAGTGACATTTGATTTGCAGCTGGATATTTTCATCAAATTTTTTTGAAAGATCTACCTCTTCAGTTGCCAATTCTTAGTTTAAAGCCCCTTGGTCGGGATTATTTATCAGGTAAGAGTCGTGGCTTGGGAAAGCCGTAGCTTTCATTTATTATTGGTTTAAAGACCCATGGTCAGGATTATCTTCACTTAGTTTGTTTTTAGCTTTGGAAAGCTGCAGCCACTTTCATTTAGTGTAGCTTAAATAATAAATCCCTAAAGTACTTGTTTTAAATCCGTCTTGGTAGCCTACATTTTGAATTTGATAGTTAAAATATATGCTTATGTTGCACTCTGAGTGATGTAGTTTCTTTATCAGTTTTGACAATTTTCATTTCAAACATTCTGCAAGTTGCTCGAGCTTAGCGACAGAGAAAGAACCCAGAAAAGTGGCTATGGAGTTGTATAGGGCTCTCTGCTGCCATTGGCGTTTCAGTGGTTGCTTATAAGTACCACAAAGCAGATAGCGTCAACCAATTTCGTACTCCAGTGAATCAACAGGTGCTGGCACGCACAAAACTGCCTAACAAAATTGGTTAATTTGCTCACAGCCAACATGCACACACTGCAGTGCAGTTTTAAGAAGAGTTATATAGGCTAGGTCTTGCGGGAAAAACATGGCTTTCACGCTGCAGTTTTGCTCCTCTAATAAAAAGTTGGATGAGCTAGTTAATCTTGCTCAAAAGTTTTAACAGTGTTGCTGGTGCTAAATGAACAGGGTTTGCTTAGTGCCTGTGCAGATCAGATTTCATGTCTGTTAAGTTTGCTCACTTAATAAGTGACCTGAGTTTGTACTGCAGTTTGGCCTGTACTCAATGTTGATATCTATGTATTGGGTACTGTTCACAACTTGGTAGATAGTGGGTCAGTTCATGTTTGTACACGTTAGGCGGTCAGTAGGAATGGGCCTCATTGCCTGCTGTCCAAATCTGCGACATAACACTTCTATTTAGTTATTATTCATGAGAGAGATCTCTGTAATCTTTGTAGATGGTCTGTGAAGAGACACAGGTATAAATAGACTGGGTGAGGTGTGTAATAAAGAATTAAGGGACTTCCTTGATCCCCCAGTGCAGCTTCCACCACATTTCAATACTGTGCTTCTTTCGTAAGCAATTTATATAAAGAGAACTATCCTTTCGTGATATATCCAATTAATATATTATCGTTGCTTTCCACAATTGTACCACATCTTCGAAAATGGAACCTCAAGTGGAAAAAAAGTCAGCTAAAGCTAAACATAGTGGAGGGCAACACAGGCCTGCAGCGACCCTTCAGAGATAGCTCTGTAATCATTGGAGCAATTTTCAACTATAGAGGAGTAGGGACTGGCTGACAAGTGACCAATTGTAATTCATGAAGAGTCATTAGAGTAACATATGTTCAATGAAATTTTTGCAACAATTTGGTTGTTCCAAATTCCAAGACATGAAAGACAACTCGCTGATGATGGAAGTAATTTCCCGACGAAATAACTTTTTCTGATGATTAATTATTCTAACTTGTAGATGACGTTTCAGCCCAACTCCTTTTTGTTTTTACTGCGAGAGAAAAAAGAGAGAAAAACAAGCATGGAGAACTGGAGGAATAAAAAAATGAGCAATCCATTATTACTTACGTTTTCCGGATGGTGTGTATAAATTACGGGATACCAGTTCTAAAATTTTGCCAAGGTTTAAAGAAATAAGGATTGGGGTGAGAAACTAGAACTCTCGGCCTCAGGATTTCTCAGAAGAAAGCTATGAGACCCTGCACCAGCCAACTGCGCCACCACCCCAGATTTGGTTTGTTTTGTTCTTTCATGCATATCTTATGGGAAAAATCCGCTTTAGCCACTTTCGATAGCCTGACTTGGAAAGGAATATTAATTTTAGTGGAATTAGACTACGAAGAAACAAGAAAAAGTAGCAAGAGAACCGTGCATTAGGCAAACGGAAGGCAGAACCTCGGTGTTGCTTTGATATTAGTGTCAATTTTGTTTTTCAGTAAAGGAAGTCACTATATTGATATACATTTCAACCTCTTTTGTCTATATTTCTAAAATATATTAAAAAATCCAATAATTTGGGTTTTCCATCATTATAGCGTAAGAAACATATTCACAGCTCAAATGAAAGGAAATTTTTAGTCAGACAAGTAGTCAGTTGGGTTTTGGATGGAACGGATGTATGGAATGTGCCAAATTAAGTTGGATTAAAAAGGGAATGGGGTGAGAGAGCAGACTTATGAGCCTCCAGGATCACTCAGAAACTATGGGGCCTACACTTTTCCAGCCCGGCTTTCCATACCCCGTGATGTTTAATTGTCCCGAATTTGCTTTATTATTGGTTCTCGAAACCAGAAATGTAAATTAGATTTTGCTTATACAAGTGAATGCTGGAGACCGCCGTTGCTCTATTCAGAGACCAGAGAACTTTAGTGATTTCAAATTGGCTATTCCATTGAGGAAGGTCTGAACGTATATAAAATAAAAAGAAATCAAAAAAGGTTTATCCATGTTGTCTTATCTATTTCGTGAAACACCGTTAGAAGAAGCTATGTTGTCTAAAAAGTTGTTGTAAGAAAAATACTCCAGGTGCCAAATAAGTAACAGACCATATGCTGGTTTCTATTGTGGTTGTCATTTCAGTTTTCCATATCGGTTTGTAATATCTAGAGTTAAAAGAGAGCATTTCAAAACAATGGTTTAATTCTCGAGTTGAGACGCATGACTAACTAACAACTGTTGCGGCATTTCTTAGAAGATGTATTCGTAATGTCTTTGATTTTCTTCACCCTTTAAAAGTTTAGACAGAAACTCTTGTATAAATACTGAAATTTTGCACACTTCAGAGGACCCATTTGAACTATGAGCCCAAAAAGATGTTTATATAATAAGCTACTTCAATTTCCATTGCGTGGCAGTTGCCAAAGTGCCAGTGCGCTGCGCAATAAAAAGTGTTTGGATCGTTCTATCCTTAAAATAACCTCAACTGAAATGGATTACATGTGGACAAAAAATACACTTGGACAAATTAAAAATGCATATGCTGAGCCTTTAATACAACTACAGTGCTCAACAAGAAATTATGGCCTGTGACAAAAGCGTTGTAACTGATTATTTCTCATGTTTTCTTAGAATGCACTGTCAGTCCTCTACATGCCGAGGGCCAATCACAATGTACACATCTGAGAGTTATAGCGTTTGGGGTTTCCATAAAAACGACGGTGAGAAACGAAATCCTGCCATCCTCAGACATTTGTATCACTTGAGGTAGCAACTACTAATAAATCATGCCAAGTGGTAGTTTTCCCTAAGGTTTGTTTTTAGACTCCCTCTCCTTTTTCTTCACTGTCAATCTTTTCCCGGCCACCAAAGACAATTTTGACATTCCTGCTATCTAGCAATTGGAGGGAGTCCCTCCACTTCCGGGCTTTGATAAGCGAATTTTGATGTTACAACTCCTCTCTCAACATCTTCTGATATGCTAGCAACCACGGAAATATGTCTCAATTAGCAAAGCTAATTATAATATACTTATCCTATTAAGCTTTGAATGAAAATTCGTTGGTCATGATGATGGGAATAGTAAAGCAGTGACTTTGTGATTTATTGCACTTACAGTTTCTTCAGCACAGTAAATTTAGCTTGGTATCCCAGATTTGGCCCTCTCTTCAGCCACCCCACATACATATAAGCCTTTCTCGACTTTGTGCATTTCCAAGAAGCTTAGCAACACCGTCCTTGAATATTTGGAACAATTCCTGGAAAAACAGCCCTAAGGTGTTCGTTTGCAACAGTGATGGACCACTGCTTAGTAAGCTTTTAATGCAATTGATGAATGATGAAAACACTTGTCCATGGGATGAGAAAAAGATGGAATCAAAACCCACTAATTTGAATGGAAGCATTTGCAATGGTTGAAGAAAATCATAAATAATGA
Organism: Datura stramonium; assembly: GCA_018107945.1. Lineage (NCBI taxonomy): Eukaryota > Viridiplantae > Streptophyta > Magnoliopsida > Solanales > Solanaceae > Datura > Datura stramonium. Next base: position 17,651 of record JACEIK010007717.1, read on the forward strand.
ATTGAAAACTTAAATATATATGCCCATCGGGAGCTTTAAGAGCAACCAACATGTTTGTAATGATTTGCTTTCATCACATGCCTTTATGGTAGTCAAAGGCAAACCATCAACAGGTATGGGCTTGTAAACAACACTCTTCAGCCACCAAGACTACAAACAAGTGCAGCAAAACACATCAACATTCAGTTCAGAGCAACATAATTACGAAAAGGAAAAAAAGGAGCCTACTGAAAACAGTTATCAGCTACTGCCCCAGTAAGATATATAGCTTTGAAGACCAGAAGCAAAGGAAAGATCAAAGCAAATAAAACCATACCTCTTCTGGTCCGTGAGAGTCATAATGCTTAAGCGTAATCATTTTGCACTTACTTTTGGTTTGAGAAATCAAAATCCAAAACATGGGCTTAATCTTACTTTCTTTAACGTAAAGGTTTTCCTTTTAACCACAGCTGGCTTTCCAACTACTCCGCTCACTAGGTTTATCTACTCAGATATTGCTTTATCCTTCCAGGTAATCACCACTCATCTACTATTCTTCTTTCTCTTTTGTATTTTCTTTTTGTTAAATATGGTGAATCAATCCAAAAAGATGAGTTTAGCTGCAAATAAAAAAGAATTTTAAAAAGGATTTTCCTGCACGCCTTGTGAAATAAAATCTAGGGTTAGGCTTGATTCCTTACATTTTATGAGTTGGCAAATGGATTTAAGGAAGAAAAGATTTTAAATGCAGGAAACAAAAAGAAAAGTAAAGCAGTATACCCGCATTCCATTTCATCAAAAATTCCAGTACCAACTGCAATCTGAAACACCCAGAGCCAACATCTTCTGGAGGAAGATAAAGTTCAGTTAGAAGTAGTTATCGCTCTACTTGAAAAATATCCGCCAACATGCACATTCACTAAAGTATAACTCCGACACCGAAGCACAGGCACTAAAACGAGTCAACTTTCACAATTTTTGAACAGTTTTATGCATAGACCACTGAAACCAAACACACAAAAATTAAAGGGTTTGGTTTTCAAGCAAGTATTGTAGATTATAGAGTTTGCAACAACTTGCACACACCTCGACTAACATCAGGCAGCATGCAACAGCCCACAATCACGTATCCAGGTTGGCCACCACTTACCAAAGCTAAGGTGATGGCTAATACTGAATGTTGTAACTAGGAAAATGGACCTGGAATCTCCATGCAATTACTCTTATGGCTCAACCACTCAGTCACTCTAGTTATTGTACAAAGAAATGGCAATACAATGAAAAATCTTTAAAGATTACTTCATGCCTATGCACTATTATCAGACGTTTGGTTAGTTAAATTGAAAACCCAATTTACATTGGCCACAAGCATATGATTTATCTGAAATTGGATAGAAATATGTCTCATTAATAGCAACAAGCTATATCTCACTCACATCTATTGTGATATGATGGAGGCACTCTCAACTTAAACTTAGAAGTTGGAAGAGATAAACAGAAGAACCACAGATGTTGTCCCACTAGCAATCATGTGGGTCCTGTGGAAGGAAGGAAAGAGAAGAGCTTTAGATGGATAAAGAATTATTATGTACATTTGAGGAATAGCCACTCAGTTCTAGTTTTCTTTTAGTCATCCATGAGGTTCAAGTTTGAATAGATGATCAGGTGACATTCGTGGAGGGTCATACTGTATTTGTAGATTCTCCACTTCTTCGTATACTGCTTTATCAGGACATTTTCCACTATTCGTACCATTATTTAACGTATAAAACATGGTGCATGCCACCATAAAGCAAAGGTGCAAAAGTATCTTAATCATATTAGATGCTCTTATCCACATGTTGATAATACACTTATTTCACATTCTTATCTTAATCATATTAGATGCTCTTATCCATATTTGATAATACACTTATTTCACATTCTATCTCAAGTGAATAATATCCATGAAACCAAATGATCCTATAATGAAAAAAAAAAGCACTATATCAATTAAAAAAATGTACATAGAAGCATACACTCTGTCAAATACATGACTTGCCACACATATACATGTACAACTAACAAAACATAAATCTTATCAAACAATCCTTTTGTATACGTGTTTGTATGCAAGATTCCCCCAACATATCAATAAAATCTAAACAGCATCAAAAGTCCTCACTGGACAATGTAAATTACATGTTAAGATGATTAAATAGAACAATAAAATGGAAAATTGCATTTGAAGAACATATACCCCCAAAAAAGGGCAAGAAATTTTTTATAGGCATGCAATTTTCTCTTAACACGCTTTAACAGCATACAGTTACCTTTAAGAATTGTCCTCTCCATCGCAAACCAACAACATGACCACTTCTACAATCTGATTCCAGGAACCTGTCAGGTTTCCTGAAGAAAACAAACTGCAACTCTTTTGACCTGGACTGCATGTTGGAAGCTGCAGGAGAGGCTGCCTTAGAGAGCGGTTCATGAATTCTCCTTTTAATCCTGTTATTCACTTTAGTTCTTCCCTTTGCATACAAAAAAAAAAGAAAGAACAGAATCTCAACTTAGGAGATGTAAAGTTATACATAACATAAATGCGTAGAAGCAACAATGAAATTATTGGAACAAAATTGCATCAATCTGCTGTAAGGTGAGGTGGTGAAAACAAAAATTGAAAAATAGTTTTTGGTTGAAAGTTTTCCAAAGCTGTTCTCAAATTTTTAAGAAAACCTAACTTTTAGAAAGTTTAACATTTTGATCTTGCACGTTTTTCTTCTTCCTAGCATTTTAAAACCTTCAACTTTTCAAGCATAACAACTTTCTTTATTTTCAATTTAGTAACAATTTAACATGTGGGACTGTTTCCAATGAGAAACACATATCAGGTAAAATTACAGGATAAAATATAATAAAAAGCACATGTCATCTTCCTTTGCCTACAGTCAGAACATTGTTCTAAATTCTAATGACTGCTTTCAGTTGATTTCTGGATAATAGCAACCTCTGTTTTTAAAATATTCACACATTCAAATGAAAACGGGAGGAAACTAGCTCATGAGGTCAGTCTTGCAAAAACTATATAATAAGACATGTCACATCATCAATGAATGTGGGACTCTAAGCCTCTAACGCATCAATCAGCTTTCCAACCAGATAGGCTTCTATTTTCTCAACAAGATCCAGTGTTGCACAATGCACACTGCTCTCATTCTTGCACTTAACTTACTTATCTTTTCCTTTCTTCATTTAGAAAGACAAGTCAGAAAGAAACACTGAGGATCAAATTCAAGCCGCGTTGTAGTTAATGGACCATTTAGGTCTTTCTCTCAATCCTTGTGGTTGTATCCCCATTTTTCTTTTTCTTACCTTTTTTTATATGGTAGTTGAAGCTAAAAGGAGGAGCAGGACTCTATCTTTCAAAAGGTTAGATGGTTTGTCATTAAAGAAAAGCAGTGGAAGCTATTATGCTATAAAGTAAAGTTTAAGGGCTTGCATTTATACATTATTCCTAAGAAGCCTGAACTAATGTAAAACACAACGCCATACCTCATCTGCTGAGTTTTTATGAAATCTGCTTGCCGAATTTCAATGGATAATCCTTGATACCTGAAGCACCATAAATTTCATTTAACAAACCAATTACTGGTGCAAATAATATTTAGTTCCGTATCTTGCGAGAATAAAGTTAAAGGAATAACATGGGCAGATAGTGGGGGAAACTGGAACCAGCAATCTTAGACAGACAAAGGAATTCTATGAACTCACCTAGAACTTCACGCAACTCTTTCGCCGTGAAGGCTTGTGCTGGTCACGTCTTCCAATCAAATACACTTTTCTGACAATATATTCAAGCATAGTGTCAACATTTAACTACAACATGTGATGACCTTTGATTTGAAAAAGACAAAACAGAAGGCAGAAGCAGACCTAATGGAGCTCTCGTGTAAAGCTGCCAGCTTCATGGCAGAATATCAGTTGTTGCCAATTGTGGTTAATTCGTAAAAGGATACGCGCCACATCCAAAACTACATTTCCCTTGACAAAGAGTGAAAAATCCCTTAGCAGAACTCCTTTTGACTGTGTCTAATCTTTTAATTAGTTCTAAACAAACAAGTTCTAAGGTGATCTCCTAGAGACCTTGCTTCAAATAATGAAAACATGTTAAAAAAATACACTTGTCTGTGGAACAATAAGCATTTACCACTCCCCCATAGACAACTCAGACTATAAACTGATTGATGGGCCTATTAATGCAGTGATGTATCCAATGTGGGCAACATGCTGTAGTATCAACTTATCAAATAAGAGCTTCTAAGCTATCCTGGCAGTCTAAGCATTAGTAGATATGATGTCTACATAATAAACTTTAATTCGTGATTGAATATACATCACATGAAGAAATACAGAAAAAAAGAAACGATTTGGTAGGCAGTAGGCTAAGTATTAACCCAAAAAGAGGCATACGGCCTTGTTCATTGGTTTAACTTAATTGTAACTAAAAAAGTAATTAACACAAAAGAGGACTTGCTATGCTATTTAAATTTTAGCAAATAGTTTTTAACAACGTTAGTATCCCATGAACCAGCCTGTGCACCTCGACTATTCCATCATGTACCCGGAACCTACAACCTCTTATTTTATGATGGTGGAGTTTGTCCCAGCTTGCCCACACCTCCACTATTCCATTGGTACCTGCTATCTCCACGGCCACATGTATCAAATAACTCAGTCCATAATGCTTAGGAAGAGATGGAAAACCACACATTGTTTTGTTTTTGACTTTCGGATGGGATTTGAACATTACCTCCGTTCTACTACTCCACTTCATTTACCATCAGGTCACTCCTTAGAGTGCCACCATTTGCTATTTAAATTTAAGAAAACAGTGGCTTTTTGTAGTGGAATAAATGTCAATGGAAGTTCAATGATGTAAAGAAAAGCAAGCAACTTATCCAATGAGAGATCTGTAACAACAAGATCTAACTATAGCATCAGCAATAGCCCATGATATGTAACAGTATTATGGCAATTAGGACATACCCTGACCAATAATAACAGCATTATCAGAGCTCTTCAAATCTGGCGCCAGATTTCTGCAGTCTGGGTGGCCATTATTTCACCAAACAAATTCTCTGGCAGCATATATTCCAGCCAACTCCTACAATACATGCAGTGATAGATAGATAAACAGAAACAATGTCCTCTAAGAAATAACAGGACATGAGTAAGTAGAAGATCGATCAAAATGACACCATCAGTAACATGTATTCCCTAAGACACCAATTATAAAGGAAGGACACTCAAACACAAAAAGCCACCCGTTGAGGACACATACTTCTCCAGGTATTCCTAGAGATTGATCACTTTCAGCTCCATAAGAAAGCACCACCTGCAAAATGATATATTAACTTTGAGTATGGTGAATGATACATACTGGCAAGTAAAAACTGTCAGAGGAATCAATGCATCTTCATTATTATGTAGAGTCCTACCGCATCATATAATTCAGCTCAGCCAAAAAGATATGGAGGCTCCAAGCGACACATTCCCCATAAATGAGAGCAACGTCCATTTTGAGCAACCCGAGAAAACTGGTTCGTCACAATCATTGGCAAGTATTCTGGTAAACTAAGCATTAATAAGAGCAGTATATCAGGAAGTTGTAAATTAAATCAATTCCAAAACGCTATGTTACAATGCTCCGGTTCATGCAACAGATTTGCTGAATTATCACTTGATAATTGCTTTCATTGTCACAAACTGAAGCATTCTGTTAATCGCTCAAAATACTTTGATTTACTCATGTATTTAATTAAAAGATGGGTAATTCGTTATTTAAAAGTAAAAAATATACTGGTCCTCATCTCCAGAAAAGAATGACAAGGACTATAATACGAGGGTCAAAGTCTAAATTTTTGTGAATTCAGATATTGGATTCTCAATCTTTTTGAGACAAAATTTACATTACTTGGATCAGATTATACGAAAAGTACTACTATAAGAAAATTATAGCTTAAATTATTTAAGAAATATTTAAAAATTTAAGATCACATAAAAATTGTTCCCTTCTCCATATAGTAATATGTCATAAAATAAAATAGAGGGGAGTCTATTAGAACTACACAAATAATATAAACAAGATTCTAACTTGTGCACTAAAAAGAAGATCAAAACTTGCAAACAGCTATAACTAAATTTATTCCCCAAAAGAGTTTGTTGCCGGTACGGGGTGAGGCAAAATATCTTGAGAAAAAAGAAAAGGTTCATTTTCTCCTGAGTCCTGCCTCTGCTTCTATAATTGCATACTTCTATAGCTACAAGCTAATTGCGGAACGTCTACCCAGATATTGGAGTACAACAAGAACAGGTGAGTGCATGAAAAGCTCAGGCTCGCCTAGCACTAGTAATCTGCTCTTGGCCCGCCCCTGACCACCTAGCTATTAACTATTTAAAAATATACTTCTGCCCTCCGCACAATGTCCCACCCCTCCGAGGGTTCCTGCCTTTCCCACCACTGCCTTGTGCTATTGCCATAACTATTTTGAAAACAAAAATACAATGAAAGAGACAAATCAATGTATAAGACCTTTGTTTTCCAGGATGATCAGGAGCCACTCCGGACCTGACTAATCCAAATGCGTCGATGTCGATCAACTATATCAACTTCAGCTCCTTCACTTGAGCTTTCAAATCTGTCAATAGTAGTCAAAAACAAAGTTTTCCTTCTTACCTCAGTTGCAACAATAAAAGAAAATCAGAAACTGTAGAAAATTCAAACCAGTGATAGTAGTACCTTGTGAACAGTGTAGAAACCGGCAGGTCCCAGCTCCCACGATGCAAACGCGTAATGGTTCCGAAGAAATCTTCTTCGTGGAGAAGCTCCTGCAGAAACTGATTGCTCTTGAAAGAACCATCTCTCCAAATTTCTCTATGCACAATGGAGAAATTTGCAAGTCTGATTTGGTAGCAGGGTTCGCTTTTAAGTAGCCACTTTATTTGGTTGTTATTAAAACATGACCAAGCGTTACAATGTACTTAAAATACTAGGTAATTTAGTTTCTCATAATTAATAAGAAGGTCTGAATTTTATTTTTCCCAAGTTTCAGAAATTTTAAGGAATGGGTGTGTGTTTCCTTTTATTTTTGGGCTTTTCGGTGGTAAGGAATGGTGTGTTGATAAACTAATTAGTTAATTCATGTATCCTTTATTTCCTTTTGTTTTATTTGCGATCAGCTCTATATGTTTTAAACTATCTGAACACTCCAAATTTAATGCTCGATACATAACAAAATTTAGAAAATGTGTAAAGCCATGACTCAGAACTACGTAGCAGTAAGTCTTGTAGAGCAACAGAGATAGAGTGACATTTTAGGTAAATTTTGGATGTGAAAATTCGAAAGATGAGAAGATAGGAAACTGATTGGAGCAATGAAATGCAACTTCTTTCTCTATTTTCTTGGTTGATGAGAGTGACCTTAAACAACTCTATATTATCAGGATGAATAAGATATCTTTGCTAAACATACAAGTGGTTAGTGTTTAAGAAAGCTTTATGCAAATCAGCTCTTAATGGTGAAATTGTTGAGAGTCTGAGTTTATTATCAACATTTCTAAGAATTAAGAGGCAACAAACAGAGATGGTGAAGGTAATTTATAGGCTAGAAAGTCATCAACCACAGAAACTATTGAAGATATTATATTGTATTGGCTGCCTATTGCTTAGTTAAGTTAAACTCAAAAGTGCTTTTTTTGGGAGTCCAGATGTATCTAAAAAGAGGATGTTGTTTCATGTAAAAATAGAAGAAATTGATCTTTTTATTGTAAAGGACATATTTTGAATTTACCAATATTAATATGGAAGCAATGATTAAGCTTTAGTGTATGGAATGAAGTGATATTCGCAAGATGAGTTGCTTTCTTTGATATTCATATAAACTATGACTCAAATAGTTTTGTTAACATGATTAGAAGCAATTTTCCTTCGCTAGTAACTATTTGATGTATAATGAAACTTAAGTCCTAGGTTGTTATAATTTTTCCATAAGTTATGTTTATATGACTGATATAAGAAATGACACCCTTACAAACTAACATCTTTACAACGATACAATTAGATGCATCCACATTTCTGTTGATATTAACTAGATTATATAAATGAAACTTTGTCCAATTTTCTGACTGCTAGCATCTCCAGAATCAACTTTGCTTTCTAGTGAATTTTAGGTTCCCTCTATAAATGATACCGTCTGCCTCAATTGTGTAGGAGCATATTCACCTTGGGATCAAGCTAGCAGATTACAATGCACCTCTAATTTATTTTATGTACTATAATACTCAATATAGTGTCTTAGTATTGATGTAAGCTTTATCATGCAGAGGTGCGACAAATGTTAACAATTGTTGGAGTTTGTTCACTTTAGGAGATGGTTGATTGCATTTCATGTGAATTTTCACAATAAATTGCATTGATGTTGTTATCCTATTTAAACCTAGGAGTTTATGTTTGACGACTAAATGGATAGGAATTGCATATATAGAGACTAACAAAAGAGGATGCTACAAATGAGCAATACTTTTGTCTTTAAAGACTGCCACAATGGTGAAGCAGAAGTTATTTGTGCTGCTTCTTTGTTCTATCTGAAAAATAGTAAAAAATTTAATTTTAATTCATTGCATCTGTAACACGTTTATATCACAGTAAAAAACTATGAACCTTCAAATAACTTTTGAAATCAATAGCTATGTCATCTAAGATACAAATAAGTCAGCTCTACTTCTGTGCTTCTCAACTTGGTTCAAATTTGTCATCATTTTAAGTTAAAAGACTAATTAAAATTGCGGTATGTTTAGGAGGCCATTCATTGTTAATGGATGATTTTCTTCAGCATATTTGATTATGCTTGTGAACGAACAATGAGATTGTCTTATACATGGAGTGATGTTTCATGAAGCATTTTCTACAGAAGTCTGTTCAATACCATAGTGGTGTTTTTAAGATGGTCATACTTAAAAATTCTTTTCCAGCCCTCTTCCCCTATCAAGAAACAATCTATATTGCAAGATATCTAAAGAGTGAAAAATCTATTAAGTATAAAAGGTGCATAAATATATCATAATCCATCCACAGGTCTGGAAAAGCACATTAAGCACTGCCTAACCCTCTCTGACTACCATTGCTTCCCACAAAATCTATGGAAACGAGCAAGACAAAGACAAGTTTCCCACTTCTAATAAAGTATTGACAAATTCAATAACCAGATTGATAATCAAATAATTATCAACTTTTTAAGACATTCACCGCCAAAGAGAAATTGTGTTCGACCGATATATACATAATGGATGAAGTTTGATAATCATACATGAAAGCGGATTTAATCCCAAATTTTTGGTATATTTAATTACTGCGAATCTAAGTAATAATGACAAAGCATAAAGAGCTGCTTGAGCCAAAATCTATTCACAGCACAAAATCAGATAAAATTAAACTAATGCCTTGTGTTTTATAGTTTGTGAATAAACAACTGGAAGCAGATCTATATAATTTTTTAGTCAGAAGTTAAAAATTATAAATTAAAAAAACTTACCATAAAATCTTTGGTTGATTTTCAGCAGATGCAGCCGGAATGGAGGAGCGGCGGCACCATTCCACAGTGGAGGAGCACGGTGGCGGCTTGGAAACACGGTGAAGCGCCGAGTGAGAGTTCTCCGGCGGCTGAAGAGGAGAGAGGAGAGGGTTTAGTGAGAGAGAGAGGGATTTTGAGAGAAGAGGGTGAGTGCGATGCGGGAAGAAGGTGTTGGTGTATTTTCAAAATGCGATAAAAGGGACAAATTTAACTCTGTACATTAGTTTAATAACTAATATCTTTCATCTTAAACATCTCTACTATTATTAAAATATTTAAAAATATTTCTCATTTAGATAAAATCTTCAAATAAAATATAATTTAAATGAGATTTACAATTATAGCATTTAAATCGAGTTTGAAATCTTTATGATTAATTAAAGTATTAAATCAAGTCGGTTTGGCAAGCGATATGATGATATATTGTTAAAAATTACTTTTGAAGTTGTGTTTTTAATATTTAAAATTATATTTAAATATATTATAAAAAATATAAAAAAAATTTATGAGTGAAAATATCTTTAATGAAAATTTCAAAATGAAAATACTTTAAAAATCATAAATTTTTAAAAATTAATAATATTTAAAAGTTAAATTTTTTATTATTAAATAAATATTTAAAAGGTAAATTTTAAAATTTATCTCTAAAATTAGACCTCATAAAATTGAATTTTTATAATCAAAGTTGAAGTTCAATTTACCAAGATAAATTTTAAAAATTCACCTTTAAATATTTATTTAATAATAAAAATTTAACTTGTAAATCATTTTAAATTTTCTAAAATTATAGCAAAACAATTTTGAAGATTTAAAATTAATTTCCCTAAAAAATAAAATAATTTCTTTTGACTAAACAGATATTTAGCAAAAAATTCAAAAGTGCCTCCAAATCTATGGCTAAACGGGTTCTTTGTCGCCAATTCGTTTTGTGAAAGGAAAATCACAAATAAGTAAGAGCAATTCATGACGTAATTCACCTGAAATTGGGCTTGTGAGAATCCTACTACTATTTCATGGGTCCAAAATAGCCCAATGTCATTTCTCGAGGCAGGAAAAAGAAGGTGTTAATCCCTTCCTTCTTCAACGACTCTTTGCTGCTCAAATCAAAACGGAGTTGCTATTCACACTTCACGTTGTACTCTATCATCGCCTATGGCCAGATTACCATTGCCCGGTGGCTCTGCCATCTCTCCAGCGCCTTCCTTCTCCTACTTCGCCAACTGCTTTCTCCTCACGCCTTTCCTTTCCCCCACTCTTTTCAAACCCAGATCCCCAAAACAGTGTCTCCTTTTTCCAGTTTCCCACAATCAGCTCATTGATCAGAAGCAGACCATTTTCCACCACCACCTCAGAAACTCCTATTTCGAATAGCTCAACTCCAGCTCCTCGAAGCGCAACACTTTGAATTAATTTCTCGTTATCTGATGCAGAAGACTCCGATTCCGAGGCGGAGACAGAGGAGGTAACGAGATCGTCGACTAAACAGATAGACAAATCCAAATTGCCACCACCATACGACCCATTTAACAAGAAACCGTAATTGAGGAACCAAGACCCGACGAACTTGCAAGAAGTGTTTCAGAAGATACGTTCAGATGGACTGATCAACAATGCAGTGAAGATGTTCGACGGATTGTCAAAGGACGGGCTGACTCATGAGGCGCTGGAGCTATTCTCTCAGATCAGGACAAGGGCAAATGCCAGATGTGTGGTGGCTCATGCGGCCGTGATTGAGGCATACGCCAACGCAGGGCAGCCCAAGAGGCTCACAGGTGTACCTGCGGATGTTGTCATCCGGAGTGCTGCCGAATGCTTATACATATAGCGTTTTGATCAAGTCATTGGCGGAGAGTGGAGAAGGGAAATTTGTGAAAGAGGCGAAGAAGTATGTGTTGGGATGGTGGATAAGAGGAATGAAGCCCAATACAGCTACTTGTTTGTGTAGTTTTGAAGGGTTGGTGAAGGCAGGGATGGAGGAAGAAGGGAAAGAATTATTGGAGATGGTGAAGAGCAAAGGAGTTGTGCCTGAAGAGAGTAAGATGAGAGAAGTGTTGAAGAATAAAAGAGGGTTAGTTTATAGGACTATAATGCAGGTTTTCTATGGCAAATGAAGGATGTTTGTTTTGTTAGTAGCTCTTTATGCTGTAGGAGGAAGGTTCTTGGTATTTGTCATATGGAAGCAGATTACCACAAGAGATGCAGAGAACTTTGAGCTTGTGGAAATTTGATTTTCTAGTTTTGGGCAATTTCTAAAGACAGAGATTCAGAATGTAGCTGTAATTCTCTTTCAGATGAATGTTATTTAATATCTGGAATCAACAAATCTTATACCAGAAAAGACTCATGAAAGTTTCATCCTAGTTCCCAAAGTTCAGCATTGATCTTGCGGAATGTGTTAATGACCAAAATTTATCAGCAGTCTTTCTCTATGAAGTTATTTTCTACAGTTTGATAAACTTCTCGAAACATAGCTACCACTTGCTCAGCTGGTGACTCCAAAACCTCCCTATAGACGGAGGACTAACAGAATTGAATTTGTAGCCAACATCATGTTCAAGGGATCCTAATAGTTAACGTCCTATTGTAACGATGGTATATCAGAAATCTGGTGCCTTGCTTTCCTACACGTCCTGTTTGTATATGCGGGAGGATCCGAGCAATTTGCTTTCATTCCCCCTGAGTTACTTATGTTACGGTTGTTCAACCGGGATGAACGGAAGTCTCTGGATCATAAGTAAATAAGCCCCATAAGATCATTATTGTAACTGGATTTAGACATATGCAGACCATAGAAGTGCAGCTAAGAAGCACCTTTGAAGCAGCAAGTCATTTGAAAATCCCTTAGCCGGGTTGTTTTGTCTTTTTGGTTCTTTTGTTTTTCTCTAAGTGATATATTCAACCTTTGACCAAATAAGATCGTTTAAAATTTTAAAATGAATTCTATTGTTTGAATTTTAATGTAGAAGCTGCATTGAAAAAACGAAGTGTCAGAATCAAACACGGGATAAGGAACAATTTGCTTGATTGTTGTCCAAAGACAAGTTCCAGAATGCTAGAAAAGTAGTTGAGAATGACTAGTTGAGATTGGCTCTACTCGTCTTTGCTCGTTGAATACAATGGTGACAGCAGCCACTTAGTTTTATAACATAGGATAGTGTCGTTAGTATTATTTCATAAATGGGCAACAATTTGGAAGAAAGTAGGTTTAAGTAGCAACATTTATTTATTTACATAAATGACAATATTTTATGTGTCACATAATGTATTTAACATACAAAAAAGTAACAAAATACAAATATAAAATCTGGAATTTGAGTGATTTCAGAGATTATGTCTCAAATAAAAACTCAGTTACCATAAATCACTCAAGTGATAATTATTTCATTTCACTAATAATAAGATTTTAATAAAGGACACAATTCTTATTTATCATAACAACTTTTGAAATAAAAAAAGAAAAAATTTAACAAAATAGTTTATTTTCTATTACTAGGCGGGAATAAGAAAAGTAAATAGTAAATTGAATAATTTGTATCATAAAAAATACAAACAAAATACATACAGGATCATGTATTTGAATGTATGAAAATAGAACTAATATATATTCCTGCTAAAATAAATATTTTGTAAAGATAAATACATAACCATTCAACAAAACATATCACGAAATATTTAAATGTATACGTATATATAATAACATTATGGTGTTGTAATGTATGATTTCATTTTATTCCATAAATACAATTAAATAAATTCACATGTTTTATGAATATATATACTTCTTTTTAATCATTTGTATGTTGTATTTACCGCCATTGATGAAGCTTTGAATACCAAAATATAAAACCTAAAATTTTAAAATATACACGATTACAAAATTAAATATCTAAATACATATAATACATAAATTATAAAATGTACAAATATAATTTTCAAAATCAAAAAATAAATCAACTTGAGATTTCAAAATATCATAAAGATGTGAATTCAAAAAGAAACAATTCTAAACATTAGAAATTAATAAATTAAAAATATTAAAAAAATCAAAATCATAAATTTTAAAAAAATTGAAATCAAGAATGGAGCTTACTTGATTTAACAAGATTATGTAACAATTTCGGATTGCAAGATTTGTGGGCGGTTAAAGGAGAAAAATATGGGGTTGGAGATGAAGACGATGGCGAGAGAGGATAAAAAATGGGTCGGGTGGGAAGTGCGCAGTAAATTAGGGAACATGGTAAAAAGGTAAAATATAAAGTAAAAGAATAAAAATAACATTAAATAAAATAAAGCCATTATATGTAATTTTTTTAAAACTATGACCATTATATGTAAATAATTTTTTTAATGTGCTATGATATGTAATTTTTCTATTTTATCTTTATTAAATTAAACACTATTCTGAAAAATTTACTTTGATTTACTTGGCAGGCAGTTTTCAAAACAACATCTCCCCATCTTCAAAAGATAGAGAGATAAAGATACAAAATCCACTTTGTGGGATTCGTTTAATTATATTATTATTATAACTTGTAACTATTATCGTAGAAAATGAGATCTCTTAGACCTTTTATAATTTAAATACAAAATAAAATCAAATAATTAAAAAATTTTATATTTAAAAGTAAAGATACCTTGCAAAAATGCCATAAAATTAAAAATAATTTAAAAATAATTTCTCTCACAATAAAACCCAACAATTTTGTTAATTCTTCATTTCAGTAAGAAAATAGAGAAAAAGACTTCGTCAAGTTTGGTATTACCAGTTACCTATATGCACACATCATTGTGATTTTCATAAAGAAAAGAAAAAGCATAGCCCTGCACCAAATTAATTGATTCAAAATTTTATATCCCCAATATAATGTGTATGAGTTGACAATCTTTTATACATTATTTTTATATAAATATATCGTAATTGTTACACCCAGTAAGTTTCTAGCACTTAGTTGGCCTATTCGCATGTTGGTTGAGAGTTTTAGAATGTCGTACGTGCGAAGAGGCCAGGAAAATGAGCAGTGCCAGTGGATTTTACCCGCGAAGGTAGAGCCGCGGCTGCTCAAAGGGGCAACGCGTGGCACGGAGCCCCCTCCTCCGCGGTGGCCATCGTGTCACGAACTGGGCCAGGCGCAATGGCAAGCGTGCCCACGTTGTCATGCTTCGGGTTTCCAAGTATGAGTCTCCCACTTCGTTTTAAGTCATTTCTCATATTATTTTGGAGTGAAAACAGCCGAGAGAACAGGAGGGAGGGGCGGAAGGGTTCTTATAAATTTTCGTCCGAATACGCCCGTCAGCAGCGGTGAACTCAAATTAACTTTGAATATCGAAGTATAAAGTTGCGGGAAGCATTGCAACAAAGTTAGTTTCGCGAAAATACGTGAGAAAGTCGACATGATCAAAGTGATTGGAATTGCTCCAAACTAGTGTTAATAAACTCCCAGCATTAAAGTGAGTATTTCTCTCTTCTAGACTTAAGAAATTTTGAGTTTTGGTGGATTAGCGATAAAGTAGAAGAATAGCAGTAGATATATACATAGTATTGTTTTCTTCCAAAATAATGATGAAATTAGTTACGATACCATTGTAGAAAATGATTACGAGTTGGAGAAATAAGTTTGAATATTGGCCAGGAGCTACGCAGGTTAATCGAAGCGGCGATCGAGGTTATGTGAAGCTAGTCTCTTTCGGCAAGTTAGTTACCCCAGGTGTAGTAAAACAATGAATTCATTAAGGTATTTCGAAAACGGTATATTATGTTAGGTATGTAATTTAGTAAAGTAAATCAGGCAATGTTATATCTATGCTTGGTATGGTCGATTACAACGTGCGAGAGATTATGTTATTATTATTTTAGGTGTGTATTAAATAGTTATTCTTTATCCAGTTGAGACTTGATTGTATTGTTTTTAGTTGGATTAGCTGTATAGCTTCCATGACCGCGAGTTAATAGTTGTATCGACTTCGTCATGAAAGGGTGAGGATACGTCGCTCTACGGAGTGGCATGCCTCACGTAGGGACGAAGATGAGATGCCGGTTCCACATGTTACATCGTGGTTGGCCTTTATACACCCAGTCGACGCTTGCACTTAGGGTGTTTGATTTCGAAGTCCTCCGGACTCGAGTCTGATTATTGTCAAGGGCTAGCGGCCCAAGTTGCATACCCGAGGGGGATCGACGGGTTGCTTATAGTTACTAGGTGATGTGGTATGACTTAGGTAGGGATAAAGTGGTGTGATGATTGTGCACTACATTTATGAGGGTCGGACGTAAGGTTTATGTTGTGTTATGTTATTTCATGTTATTTTAGTTATGGTTAGATAGACAGTAGGACGCCACGTTACTGATGCGACTCCTACTATTTTGAGAATAGTTAGGTTAGTCTGAACCCACTATTTGATCGTCTTTCGTATTGCTCGATTACTATCGGTTTCATTATTTACTTTTAGTTATTTTCGGTTGTTGCTTTGCATACTCGGTACGGTGATACTTGACTCCACATTTGGGGAAACATTTGCATTACTTGCACTGCAGGTACACATAGGCGAGGAGCAGATCCCTCGTAATTCCGATCCCATTCTGAGCCTTCGGCTCTTTCGTCGGGCACGGAAAACGAGAGGTGTACTTTCTTTTGTTTGTACGGTATGGGTAGAAGCGGAATTACTGTCCAAGCAAATGCTTATTATTAATGAACTGCCCAGTTGTATATTTTCCTGTGGTTGATTTTATTGGCGAAATTGTGAGGCCTTATTCGGTTGTTAGTTGAGAGTGACCTTGTCGGTCATAGATCGGTGTAGTGCTCGATTTCATTTCTCGAGATATAACTAGACAACATGGTGCCCTTGTCGGCCACATAGGATCCCTTGTAGTTGGTTGTGCAGTTGCTTCATTTTATATTCTTACGGTGGCTATAGGCACGCATCCGGTAGAAATTTGTGTTTACGGCCCAGTTATATAGCCCGCGTCGTTTTCTTGAATCGGTTAAAATGATACGACAGCGAAGTCTTGAAGCTCGGATTAGTCAATTGATCAGGGTCACAGTAGGTGTGGTCTATGCTTATCTAAGGTGGTGTGTGACAGTAATATGCAATTTTAATGGTCTCAAGCTATCATCTTTTCTTTGATTTAAGAAGAAAACATAATCTTGATAGTTTGACGACTAATTATTATTGTTAATGATGAGAGTACCAAATTTATCAATGAAAGAATTGCAAAAGAAAGAAAAACCATTTTCCAATTTTATACAACAGTATTTCTTTCCCTTTTATCTTTTTTTTTTTAAGAAACAAAAAATTGTTTGCTCCCAATTCTATGCGTGGCAGGATTTCAATAGTGATAATAAGCAAGTGTTGATTTTATTTTATTTTAAAAAAAAGGAATACAAAAATGTGGATATTAGTGATGGTTAATAATTGATTTTATCAAATCAACGACTAACTCAACCAATATCTCTTAAATGAATGCCACTCGTCCTTTTCTACGAAGCAAAGTTACAGTTAAGAAGAAAAAGAAGAGACAATTTTATTCTTTTTTTCCTTCTGACTGTAAGGTATCTTTGTTAGCAAGTTTCCTTCTGTGGATTTGGCCGAAAATGCAGGTGTGATCTTTGTTTTTCAATTGACAGCAATAAAAATACATTTCCCCCTAAAACCGCCATTATTCCCTGTCCCTGACAACATTTCACTAACAGCGCTTTCTCTGGCCTAACATATTTTTTCTTGTTTTTGTCCAAGCCGCAGATCTATATAGTTCCGTCGTCTTCATCAAACTTCCCATTTTCTTCGACGATTCCCCAATGACCCAGTTTGGCACAGTTCTTTGATTTCTTTTCTCCCAGTTGCATCGATAAGGTTAGTGGGTCTTTACCCTTTTCTGCATCTTTCTTATATTGACGCACCCATTTTTAAAATTTTTTGTTTTATATATCAGGTAAAAACTGATTGGGATTTTGAAATTTTTGTGTATTTCTTTGACATTCAATGAATTATGTAATTCTTTATGGAACAGTTTTCTTGATGAGTTAAATCTTAACATTTATTATTGGGTTAGGGTTTCCCGATGTCCCGAGGTCGGTGTACATCCAATCAAAGGTAAAAAGACAAGTCTTCAATTGTAGCAAGAGTTTCTGCTATTTGGTGAAGAAGTGCCCAGTTGCCCAAACATAAGGGTTTTGAGCTCTTTCTTCAGTTCTGTAAGTGGATTCGTGGTTTTCAAATGGATATTCCTAAATTGTTGGTTTCCTTTATCTGTTTATTCAATAAATTTTAGCAATGGTACTGATTTCGTCATATTTCTAATGTTCCAGAGAAGGGTGTTTGTGTTTGATGGTCGGTAGCCTATAAACAAATGGCTCCCATATACTATATCCTCATTGCGTTGCCTTGCACCGCTGGTTTCCGATGGACTGGCGCTTTTGCATATACAGGCACCTTTTGATTACACTGAGCCTGCTTATCAAAGATACATTGTCGCATCATCTTTATGGTTCCTGTAGTGTTCTTTGTCTTTATTATTCTTCTTGATCAAACCGCTAAAAGTAATATGTTTTCTCTAAATGATGGGCGAGGGTGGACTACTTACTGTTTCTTATCATCCGGTCCACTATGAAATGATGCAGTGTATGATTGTAGTAATAGAAGTTCTTTGTAGTGGCGGAGGAATGGGAAAAACTTATGTTTAGGACATCCATGGTAGCCCTTTGTTACATGATAGTGAAACTAAGTTTACTTTATTTCTATCATTCCCTCCTTTCCAATTTATACAACAGTGTTTTCATTTTCAGACCTTCCAAGATATTTAACACCATTCCATTTCATATAACATTCACAGCTTTCATGAATTCAAATTCATTAAGCATTTCAAATTGTAAATTTTGATGTGATATTTCTCTGTCTGGCTTCAGCTTTCAGCACATATTACCTCTTTACTATCTATTAAGCTGGTAGATCATATACTCATATGTGACTTAATAGCCTCCATCTTCTCAACTGATTAGAAAGTTGGGTCTGAAGTCTGAAAAATCAGTTTCCATGAAGTATCCGAACACTTTATTCTTTTGCTCTTTCTTTCTTCAAAAAGCTTTCTCTTAAAAGTTGTCCAAACTGCTCCAAGTTACTAGTTTGGCTGTGTTGGTATATAGTTGACCAATAAACCTCATTGTTTTCAAAATTATGTAGGTCAAAAGTAGGGATCAAGGTGATTTCTGAACAGATTCATACTCGTTTGTTAATATTAAGATAAACTAAAAAGAGTAGTCGTCTTTCTGGAGTGGAATATCCACAGGTTCTGGCAAGGATGAAGTAGGATAATAGGTGAGTTAGATCTGGAAAAGCCGAACAGCTGGTGAAGATGTGGAAACTTTGTGGTAATGCTGTTATATTACATAAATCTTTTTCCACTAAGGGAAGAATTAATCTTGTAAGTCTTCCTAATGGAGTTCTGAATCTAATTGTGGTGCTTAAATGTGCACTTGTACTATCAACATTTTGCCGTCTACTAATAAATAAAACCCCAGCACCCTAGGGTGTTTCGGATGATAGTTACTCTATTTTTGGAATGGAAATATGATGGTTACTCTTTTCAACTGCAATTTTCACAATCTGTAGTAGTATAATTTTTTATAATTGTTGTTTTAGATAATATAATAAACTAAACAAAGATGCTAGGTACTGAATGTACCCCAACAAGTAGTAAATATTAAGTTGTGCATCTTTATGGATCTTAAAAATTGAACATATTTGCTTAAATCTGGATGTTGTAATTGTTTTTCAGTAACATGAAATTTTTTTCCCCACATGACCTTAACAAATATATTTCTGAACTGGCTTGACTCTGAGCTGCATATTACATTGTGCTAAACGTTTAGTTAAGTTCCATAATAATGTTTAAAATTCTCCTTGTCTCCTTGACAGGTTTATGCACTAATCATTCTTGTCCTCATCTAAATGGGGTGCCATCTATTTCAATTCCATTCGTGAAATAAGTATGGTTCAAGTTTGTATTTCATGGCTTAATGAATATTTTTTTCTTGAATGATATTATAATATGACTTCCCATTGTTGCCCCATGGAATGGTGCCTGCTTTTTCTCTGTGTTCTAAACTTTTGCAACAAGTAACAGTCATGAATACTGATGGAATAGTAGTCGTGAACCGGCTCTATAGTGGTGGAGAAACACGTATTTGTTCTTTACTTAGTGAGTTCCTCTTTTTATGACCAAGTTTCAGTGTACTTTTTAAATCTTTGCTTACACTTAGATGGGTGGTAGTTAAAAGTTTTGTGAGTTCCAACAAGACATTTGTATGACAAAAACTCAATCACAAATACAAACTTCGACTATTCTACCACCGGATACCTACTACCTCTCATGATACCGAGTAGCTTTGTCGACAAGGTTAGGCCGATGGGAAGAAATAACCTTGTATTTTTTGTATCTGCGAGAATCTGAACCACGGTCTCCAAGGTTTTCACCCATTTCATTGACCACTAAGCCATACCTTTGGCTACCATATATCAAAAACTCTACTTCTTTATCCCATATGCAGAATGGGAACTGGATGTCCATACCAGGTACCATATATCAAAAACTCTGCTTCTTTATCCCATATGCAGAATGGGAACTGGATGTCTCTGTTGCATTTGAGTGCATGCTCAGTTGTTGAGCTACAGTGCATTAGACTATGTAATATGAATATGCATCCTCTGGTCCAGTTGCTTGACTAGGTATACGTGTCTATGTTGCATTATGGCTTTACATGTACATTAAAAATATTGAATGATAGTTAAAAATTATAAGTCAAGAGTCGATTAGTTGCACAATGTTTTCTTCTTCTTTAAGCTGAAGAATAAATTCACTTTATGCTTTCTTCAACCACACAATGCGTGGACTATTCTGATATGACATTCATAATCCATGGTTTATTGAGCTGTCAAGTTAATTACCCAGCTTGTAGACTGCTACTGATATTTAAACTATAGTCAACAAAAACAAAGAAGCCTGAAGCATCTTAAACCTAGAACCTAGAATAATGTTAGGAATAGTCTTAAAATTTGTTAAAACGTCGTAAGATATTGTTGACAGATGCTGATATGCAAAAGAATTGTTACTTGGAAAAGGTGACATCTCTCGAACAGAAGATAGACTGAAATATTCAAACCTTGTGGGACATATTTTCTGGATGTCTGCTAAGTATCCATTTAGTGAAGCTTTTCAGGGAGAGGATCTCTTAGCTGAAAATGTTAAAAACATACTTAAATACCCTAAAAGAACCTTTCTCCAACTAACTTACAGGCCTTTATGACCATGGCGTCTTTGCTTATCATTATCATCCAACAAGACTGTCTCTCCAGGAACTTCTGAAATCTACTCTTGCTGTCATCAAGCTAGCCGTCTCTTACTGAGTTTTTGAGAACTCTATTGTCTAAACCACCTCTTTAGATCACCAAGTTATCAGCATCAGTCTTCAACGTATTCCAAGTTTTTCTCAGTTCCTTTTCTAGAATACTCTGGATTCACTCCTGGGAAAGGTTCCATACACCCCAATCTTATCTCTACATTGATTTACATATCTCTAGAGCAAGACAAAAGTTCTTGGCAACCTCGATTTCATATAAATGGACCAACACATCTAGCTCTCGTTCAACTAGTTATTGCCTATATGAACCTCTTACTTTTCTTGCGTTCTATTCTTTCACAATCTTCAGGAACTCTGAGGGATTGTAGGTTGTTTGAGACACCATTTTCCATGTGATTTTACCTTTACCTCATCCCTTTTTAAGACCACCTTCATTCTTCATGATGTCACATCTGTATATGATGGTCTACATAAGACATGGATAAACCATCTTATGCAATTTTAAGGTTGCATATAAATATAAAAATTGATAGTATCGATAAATTGAAGTAGGTATAGAAGGGGCGACATATTCAAGGATGCAAATTAGCTCTCAATTTTAGGCATGCAATTTTGACGGAATGAATTAAATGATATTTGGAATGGTTTCTGTGAGAAAATGGAAAAAAGTTCCCAGAAGAATTTTGGTTTTGGGAGGTAGGTTGTATGTAGTGGATGCCAGAAATATGAGGATTGCACTACTAAATGTTGCCAAATGTGCCTTTGTCTTTGGTGTGCTCAGAAAGTTTCTTCTTCTGGGGTTGGAGGAGACCTTTTGTTAAATTCTAGATATCTGTAAGGGGAATATTGGGTCCTTATTTTAGTTGGCTATTTCACAAGGTCAACTTTCTTCTTACCTCCTTGCTTGTGACTTTGGGACTTAAATTATTTTGCTTTTGTTGTATGAATGAAAAAGTTCACAGAGGGGTTTCCTTGGAGAAAGTAGGATATTATGAGAAACTGATTAAGAGATTTGGAAGCAGGTGCATGCAAGACAGCCACACAATCATGTGAAGAGGACTAATGGTAGTGGTAACTGATGCAAAAAGTACGAAGAGCAACAACTTCAACTATGTCTCAGTCACAAACAAGTTGGGGTTGGCTAAAAAAGGAAAAAAAACCTAAAAGAAAGTAAAATTTTGAGCAATATTGAGGGTCCCTTTCTGTCTGTTAGGTTGTTTTCAGTTTTATGCCATTTCCCTAGTTCCATTGGGATGTTTATCTGTGGATAGAATTTTGGTTCATTACTAATATGTCTAGATAATTGAGCATGTTGCTCGTTTTGCTCTTGTGAGTGAATTGGACCGATCAAAGAAGATGTTAAAGCTCTAGACCCATATGTATCTTTAAGGGAGGAGCATTTTAGCTTCAATCATCTGGATTTATGAGTATTTTAGCTTATTTTGTACAGAGCTTTACTTACTGTATGATGGCTTAGTGCACTGGGCTGCCACTTTTCTTTTAACTTACTGTATGAGCCTGGGTTGTTTGTCCTGAATTTGCAATGGGGAGATGAATAGGTAATGTTTTCATGATGGCAACTATGGGTCATTCAAAGTGCTATGGGCTATGGCCGTCTGTGTTATCTTAGAAGCTATGTGTAGGTCCATCTCCTTCTCATGGTTTATGTGAGGGCTCTCGGGAATCTAGATCGTGCATGTTTAACATTTTGAATCATAGTCTCTCTCTCCCTGTTAAATTAGGCCACTTCTCTATCTCTCTATCGAGAAAAGTCTAATTCTCGCCCAGTGGCAATATTTTGCCTTCTTCAGAATTCAAAATAGATAGATTATTGTTTCATATCCTTTAATACTTTGTTTTTCTTTTTTCGTCGACATCTTCCAACAATATACCTAGCTTATACTCTCCCGTTTCAATTTTGTTGTCTTACTTTTCCTTTTTATTAACGTTTCAAAAAAAGAATGCCTCTTTCTTCTTTTACAACTCTTTAATTTCAACTTTTAACATGGCATGTTTAAAACCACAAGTTTAAAGGACATTTTGGTACATTCCACATATTTTTATCTTTAGTTTAAGATCACAAGATTCAAAAGTATTCTTTACTTTATTAAACTCCAGTCAAAAGTAAACAATAAATTGAAACGGAGGATCACACGTTTCTCAGTACTTGAGTTTTATCAAAGTTCAAAAACAAAGAAAAAGAAAAATAGAAGAAAAGAAAAACTTCAGCCTTTTTTAAAAATTTCTGTGCTAGTAAATTTACGCAACATAATAGGTGGAAATGAGTAATTTGTGTGCAAATGATTTATATGAGTATGCATGATGCATCAGCCTTTTAAAAGGAAAAAGAAAAAAGAAAGAAACAGAAAAACTTCAGCCTTTTTAAAAACTATCTCTGTGCGGTAAATTTCTTGCAAACATATATTAAATTAGATGAGTAGTTGATAAATGATTTATATGGTATGCATCTTTTGTATCTAAACTTACATCTTATGGTGAAATTGTTTCGTTAATTTGTGATTATTTAGTTTCTAATTTCCTTTCAGGTATGAGGCGTGGGTCATATATAATTTTCTATCTCTGCTGGCATGGGTAGGAGGCCCAGGTGCTGTTGTTCTAAGTTTGAGTGGCCGAGTTCTAAAGCCAAATTGGTGTCTGATGACCTGCTGCTTTCCTCCGGTTCCATTGGATGGGTAAGTTGTGCTTATGCGTGAACCCACTTTTATTTAGTCAATAAAGAGCTATTTATTTGAGAATTTGCTGGCATGAAACATTTCTAAAAAATTTATACATTTTCTCACAGTTCTACATAGGGCACTCATTTTTCATGGTTTATATGATTGAATTGCGTTTCTACACTTGAATTTGAGATGACTCCTTAAATTTAATTGAATTAATGATTCCCTTGATATCTATGACCAAATCGTCATCACACCTATATCGTACTGCTCTCCATGTTGCAATGTTGTTAACATTTATATGATTGGATTTTAAATGTCTTGTTTATTTATTCATTTTGAAATACGTTTCTGATAATGTTCAAACCGTAGGCGCTTTATTCGAAGGTGCAAGCAGGGATGTTTGCAGTTTGTGATTCTCAAGCCCATATTAGTGCTTGAGTACAATCTTACTCTATGTAAAAGGAAAATATGAGGATGGAAATTTCAGTCCAAGCCAATCATACCTTTACCTCACAATTATATATACTATCTCATACTCAATGGTAGCTTTGTATGGCTTTGTTTACGTGGCATGCAAAGATCTGCTCCGGCCATTTAATCCAGTTCCAAAGTTTATCATTATAAAATCCGTTTAGTACATTCCTTACATACTGGCAGGTAATTCACCAGATTTGCTCAGTTACATGTTATTTTTTCACTTTGTTATTAAGTAAGCAAAACATAATTCAGTTTTTGATTACTGAACACTCTTTGAGATCACACCAAATCCAGCATACTAGCTTAATTCTGTTATTACCATAACACAATAATGATATTTCCTCTTTTCTGTGGCACATTCTTTTAGTATTTACCCGAAAAATAATCACCTTTCTCTTTTTGAAAACTATTTGATCCTACCATCCTCATTTTACCCTTAATAATACAACTTCGTGGGACCGACCCACTTCAGATTTTTCTCCTTTCAAGTCGAACCTAAACAGGGAGGAATTCTTGCTTTTGCCTTTTTAGTTAAGATGTGTAGTGGTTTGCTCTTTGATGAATTGAATTATCTAAATTGGTCACATCCTTTGTGAGTTCAACTAACTTTGAAAGATGACTATCTAATCTTTACCTGCCTTCACTTTTGTTATGTCATGCTGTATAACAGAACTTTTACTGAAATTACTGAAATCACAGTAATTGGCTGGCTTTTGTTCTATCTATTACATTTTCTGTATAGAATGATGTTTCATTATTATAATCCTTCTTCTTAACTTCCTCTGCCCCAGGGTGTTCTGGTGTTTCTTGCTACAAGTCAGAGCTTATTAAAGATACCAAGGCTGCTCAATTTCAGAATTTTATAATTTGTGTTAGGATGCTCATTGCAGCCTTTGCTCACCTTTATGCCTTCCCATACAAAGAATATGCTGGCGCAAATATTGGTCCTTCTCGTGGTTTTTGCAGCCTCGGACATGCACTTATGCTAAATGACTTTTACCATGACACGGTCCACCAGGTAAGACAGGCACTTGCATCATTTCCCTCGCTGCTGTATGTTTACTCTACACGTGTCCTAACAAATTCAATTTTCTCCCACGGTGCAGTTTGCTCCTACTTATCATGATTATGTTCTTTATAATCATGGTGATTCTGAAGAGGGTCTGGTACAGACGAGACTTTCGTCCCAACTGGCCAGAAATGGATACTGTTAGGAAAAACAAGCACATATTTGGAAACAAACAGGAAGATGTACAATTATCTGAGCTCCTCTCTCCCTCTGCTAATAACAACAATCCACAAAATCCTGGTGCAGGCCAGCTAACAGGGAAATCAGAGGCAATGAACTACTCGTTGCTTATGGATGCATCAACTAATGTTTCAGCACCCTATGACCTATCACTGATTGATGTAGACATTTCAAATTATCCATCCAAGGTACCTGCAGCCAATCCTGGGTCGAGGTGATGACATTGAATTTTCATCCATGTGTGAATTTATTTTGTTGGGGATTAGATGTGGAGCACGCGACCGAGTATGTCACCGTGAAGCTCACAGTTGTAACTTAGTTTGTAAATGTAGAGGCAAAGCTAGTTTTCTACCATGAACTTTCGATTGTTTGTTCCCCTTTCCATATGTAGTGTAATTAGAGAAACCTCAGTTATGTTGCATTTGGATGGCTCAACACAAGATCATCATAATTTTATCTATCCACAGTTTGCCTTTTAATCCAAATATCTGAATGATTAGCTCATTGGACTTTGGCATTGCTCTTGGGCGCCTACATCTGTGAGTTGCACTTTTGTTCTGAGCCTGTAGGGAAATGAATCAGTTGGGGTATCACGTAACCCCTGCTCAGGGGCTTCGGTCAACAGTTTATATAATAGCCAGTCATCAATTAGAGGCGCGGGCAAGATGGTAATGAATTTAACGTTAGTCTAAACCGAAAGATTAAACAATATAAGATATTCCACTAAAATGTTTACTTCACCAGATTTAAGAAGAAGTATTTGTTTGAAGTAGTGTCTGTATTTCACACGGAAACGTGATTAATTTATAGAGCACCTTTTTAAGTGCTATTTTAGAACTATTATTTGTATTTAGGTGCTGCCAAACACGGCTCTCTCTACGCGTTATCAAAGTGAAAAATGGTTATATGTTTACATTGACATTTTATCCCTTTGCTTTTGTCTTCCATCATATTTTTGATATATATGTATAAAAAGAAAAGAAAGAATAACAAAACTAGTGGATGTCTGCCCAAAGAAATTGTGATATATATATAGATCGTATTATTATTTTTGTGTGACCAACAGTTTCATGCCACGACTTATTCAAGAGGATTTATGTATCTGTTCTATTTAGGTCCGGCATGTAAGGGACATCAAGAAAAATATAATTTTTTTTGGGGAAAAGGTGAGTTTGAAGATACCAGTCTAGCACGAGAATGGCTTATGAAGGTATTTAATGTACCTAGACTTGGACAAATGACCTTGCTTTTTGGTTGAACAAAAGATTAACAAACTACTTGAACAATTTATAATACCTTCAATCATCTTACCATATGGTTATACATAATGATATTCAATTTTAGTCATCGATCTCTTAGCAATATTAATATTTAGTTTCAGTATAGTTTTCCTTAAACAGTTTTAAAATATAAATTGAACATAAAAAAGAAGTTAAAATTCAACATCTACCATCTATATAAGATAAAAAATAAGTAAATGTAATTTCCTCTGAGGAGGTTCGGGTTGCTCCTACTTGGCTCCGCCACTTCTTGCTGTTACTCTTAATAGTAATGAATGGATGGGTGAAGATATCGATCTTCTTTTACTTTTAATGTCAATCGTATGATTCGCTTAAGGAAGCTAGCTCCCATAATTGAGAGATCTCAACACTAATATTATTATAGTAATTACTAGGTTTTATCCGGTGTCTATTATATACTAATCCATGCTCTCCACAATAACTGTGTGTAAGTTGATCTCAATTGACTCTCTCCAAATGAGATCTTTTGTTAACTGATTTTGATAGAAGAAAATGATGTTTTCAAATATGCTATACGTAAAAATAAAAATGCTCTTGTAAAAATGCCATAAAATTCAAAATTTTCTTGTAAAGAGCTATAAAATCATTTCTCCATTCTCCTTCGAGCTTGCTTAGGTTTAGGATCTGAAGTGACATATTCAGGCTATCGTGGCCATTTAGTTTATTATATTATGACTTTGAAATGACCAAACAAAGTTATGTGATTTTGATTCAAGAAATATCCCTTTGTGTACAAATTTGGTATTTTTGTTTGCTGTAGTAGTTGTATTGAAGATATAAACCAGAAATGTAAGGGATTGGTTACACCTATTCATGTGATAAAATTCTGAATTCTCTGTTTTTCCAAACTGTCTTTCTTGACTTGCTATAAGTTTCCTGGCCTCACCTTATCTTATGTTACATTTATTATTTCTTGCAAGAAACATATGAGCTCAGTGTGTTTAAGGAATCCTTTTGTCTTCTTATCCTAATAATAACAATTGCAATATCTAATTTGTTCTCTTAATGAGTTGGTTTTTATACTTTATACGACTAATCTTTGTTTGAGATAAACTTTTTAAAACTCTTATCACATTAAAATTCTGCACATAATATGAGTTTTATTAGTAGAATTATAACAATTAGGTTATGTGGCCAAATTTAGTATCATACATTAAATTAAAATTATTTTCATTTAGTTAGTGAAATTATTTACATCCTCAAAACTTTGATTTTAAAAATAAAACCTCTCCCACCAACTTTGTACTGTAGATATTCTAACCTCATTCTCAATTAAGCCTATTTTATCCTTAGAGTCTGAATTATTAACCTGGGTCTATTTTTGAATTTTTGTTATTTATTTATATGTATAGAAAAAATAAATATTATTTTCTAAAATTGAAAAAAAGAGTGATAAATAATAATCAAGTATATAAGGTAATAAAGTTTAACAATCAAATAATTTACCATAATAAGAACAAATTGTTCATATTAGTAATTTTAGTCAAAACTCCTACTTTGCTTTCTAATTAAGAATCTTTCCACAAAAGTCAAAAAATCAGTATAAATCCAAATAAAGTGAAAATACAATAATAATAACATATTCGGTATATATAATTAGTATATATAATTTCATAAGTAGAAATTTAAAATTATAAATAAATATATTTTATATTATTATTAAAGAAAAAAGCGTAGGAATGAGCCCCATAGCGTAAGGATGTGTTGCAAATCGGACAGATCAAACAGAAAATAAAAACTTGTTTGAAAGGCCACGGACATTTATTGTGTAACAAATGTAAATACTGGAAAATCTTGTGTAATTCTCAAATTGCATGCTTTGAATAAATGAAGAAAATTAAATGGGAGAAGATCCCTGTATCATGCTTTCATTACTCTTGCAATAAATCAAAACAAAATATATTACTTACTCTAAATTTTATGCTATACTTTTTCCCAAAGCATGGCAACAAGAAAATAAAAATAGTAAAAGAAAAAGGTGCAAAATCAAGAAAGTCAAAAGTAACTGACGTGGCGAGTTATGCCACGTCTGAAATAGAAAAAAGATCCTAACTGCTCCAAATTTTGCAAACATACAAAAAACATACCCCTTCCAGGTCCGTGATTCTCTCCAAAACTTCCTCCAATTTCCCACGACACCCTCAACTCTCACGTGACCTCATAAAAACAGCCTTCAAAAAGTTATAAAGGAAATAAGAAGACCAGTTTGACATAATTTTTCCTTGCTTGTGTTGGAGCTAAAATAATTTTAAAAATATTTTTAATTTTTGTATTTTAATTAAATTACATGTTTTTTTTTTTGTTTTTCTAATTTTTTAAAAAATATTCATATTATTAAAACGTCAATTATATAATATATATAATTTTTTAAGCTATCAATAATAGATTTTATTCACACCTTCAACAACTTTAGCTAGAAAATCATTAAGTCAATAGAGAAATATTATAAGATTTCCTATCTATCTAAATTTTAGTGGAACATAATTAAAAAACAATATAATAAATCATAATAATTAATAATTTAAATATTTAATTAATTAATTCAATTCAGCTATGTGGTTTAAATCGAAGTTAGTCATTTCGTTAGTTTAAATTTAAATAATATCCTCTAAGTGATACCAGCACCAAATAAAATAATTAAGTCAACATTTATCGAATGGAAATATGGCACGATTAGTTGAAAAAACAATTAATATCCTTTTTGCTAAGATTATAAAAGAAAAGAAAAAAAGTCAATTACGTACGGGAAAAGTAAAAAGAGAGGAGAAAAAAAAAATGGGTATTACTATAAAATCAAGGCACATCCCTACGACGGCGTTATGGTCTGTGAAGGAACATTAATACAGAGCATGACCTAAAAAACAAACATTCAAGACTCCAACCAATCCCCCTCTTCCCTAAAATCTCGACCATTATATACCCATACCCCCTTTTCTTCCACTACAAATTAACTCTCTCTTACTTTCTCTCTCAACATATATATACAGACACCAGTATATCTGTATATGTATGGATCATAATATGGCTGTAAAACAGATGTCTTTTGGAGCAGTGAACATGTTCAGAACAGAAACAGGGTACACAGACATAGAGAAGAGGCAGCTTTTCTTGAGAAGCTACCAATTCCAGCAGGAAGAGGAGCTGAGTGAAAGGATCAAGAAATCTTTCTTTAGAGTGAAAAGGGTCATCTGGGTAAAGCTCAGATCAGCGAGAAAAATCAGGAAATTGGTTTGGATTTGAGGCTCCAAATATGGCATCTTTGGTTATAGAGAAGAAGGTTCTTTCGCCGACTTCAGAATTCAAGTTATTACAATGGTACTACTGGATGCTCATCTTATTGTTTCTGGTAGGATAATTAAAGTATTTTTTTCTTTCTTTTTGGCTTATTTAGGATTTAATTATGTAATAGGTTGCGTGTTTAACTTTAGTACTGGAGGAGAAAAAAAGGGCCAGCATGTGAACAGCATAACATGCCAATCTTGATTTCTCTGGGATTTGATTTTTCTCCAGTTACTTTTTACGTATGTATACATATCTATTAGTCTTGTCAAAATTATGAGTATCATTTTTTTTTTAAAGAACTAAAAATATTCTGAAACCATTGAATTCAGGTTAAAATCAGATGAGTGGGCAGTCAAAAGTGAATAGTTTGGTGTGGATGGCTCAATATGAGGAGTCCATGAGTAGATTTAATTCTTGTACATGTACATGTATTGTTCTGTAGCAGTGTTGGTTGCTCTGGAAGATGATACCATTAGTTATAGCAAAACAACTTGAAAGAAAAAGTAGGTAAAGAATGAGAAGAATCTGAAATCTTCTTAAAAGCCTAACACTCTAGGACCACAAAAAATAAATGCATATATATAGTAGTAGTACTAATTTTTGGTTTATAAATCATCACTTAATAAGTTTCTCTTTTTGGTTGATATCACATATTAATTTTGAATGGAAAATGAAACTAGACTGTAACTTCATAACAGTAAGCTTTCTTTAGATGCTCATTTGTACAGATATGTATATGTTGAATATTGTTTGAACTAATATTAGAAGAAATTAGAGTTCCCATAAAAATTAGGTCTGTAAAGAGTAGTTAGCAGTGATTATTTAATCATGGATGGAATGTCATTGTGCAGAATTGATAAGTGATAATTAGTTGTAAAAGCTGAAAGAATCAGAAAGATTGATGCCCAAGTTGCCAACTGTTAGTTCAATTTGGCAGGTTTTCTGCATTAATTGCTCTTGGAAGGTGCACATGAATCTAGGTTTTCCTAAACGTTTCTGTAAAATTTTTAGTATAAATTTAGGGAAAGCTGCCATAGTTGAAGCCAAAGGGGAGACATTCATCACACAAACCCATCTTCTTTTCTGGGCCTTTTTCCACTTGGGAAGTTGAGAATAGAGGAAAACGAGATACATGCATATTTCGAAACTAACTTTCTCCAGAAAAATAAGACCCATTTAAAGAACATTGGGTTTATGGAAGGAGTAAAATAGTACTCATTCCGTGGTCTAAAATAGATGTTCATTTTTATTTATCAGATTTGAAAATCGAACATAATTTATCGCTTAATTTTTAATTTATTTTTATTATTGACTATAATCGTTTGACAGAATATAATTTTTAAAATATTAAATTTATTATATTCAAAGATTGAAATAATAAAATTATTATTTTTTATTATTTCTTAAGAAATATACCAAGTAAATACCCAGATACTTACAAATAAAAGGAGGAGTACTAGTATACAACGTTGAACAAGGTAGGTAAGACAAAAAGCTAGCATAGCCT
The DNA here is from genome assembly GCA_018107945.1 of Datura stramonium. NCBI lineage: Eukaryota > Viridiplantae > Streptophyta > Magnoliopsida > Solanales > Solanaceae > Datura > Datura stramonium. Next base: position 49,089 of record JACEIK010007717.1, read on the forward strand.
AGTGGTGAAGTGAATATTATAGGAGATTAGAGTTCAAATTTGTTAAATAGAAACATCAAATGTGGGTAATAGTTAAATTATTTTCATAGATTGATGTTTTGATAGAAAAACTTATCCGATATATCAGCTGACGATAGATAACAAATATCCACTGTAATAATTAAACTGAATTGACTTGAATTTCATAGTTACTAAAAGAAAATGAAAAAAAAGGGATATTAAAGGATAAAGAGTGTGAGCTGTGACTTTTACTTTACACATCCGTTGGGGAGTGCTCTTAACGTAAGTCTTGTGCATGTTAGATGTTCAAATTTTGAATTGCTTTTTAGCTGATTTCTTGGCATTCATTTGCGTCAGTCCATTTTCATTCCCATATATAAAATATAAAAGAAACTCTAAGGACATAAGTGAGGTGGGTGTCATTTGTCCATGTTTAGCTTCCTTTTCTCATCCAAATTGCGTGTGCACAATTTATTGCTTTTACTTCTGCTTTATTGCTTTGACCAAACATATTTTGCGTGACTTAGATTGGTTATCATATGGTATATAATTGAAATATTTATATTTTTCTATCCCAATTCAGCCATCGTACTTTCACCTTGCAAAGATTCGATTTGACAAATACCTAAGACAATAACAAATCTAATATGTGTTCAGTATAAAGTAAAATAATTTTTATAAAAATAAGTGAGTTATTTATTACGTGATAAAAATATTTATATATATAATGCTAAGACAAATAAGTACGGAAGGTGAGGGTTGGTGCAGGGTTGTAGGGTGATGGGGATGAGAACTGGGGTGGGGTGAATATAAAGTGTTGGAGTGTGGGTAGGATACAATCAGTATGAAATGCGAGCATGTGACTTGTTTTTCTCTTTTTCCCATTTTGGGAAGACATTTTCTCATTTTTAAGAACTTATTTTCCGAAAAATTTTCCTCATTTTTATTGTATTCGAAGCGGTAGGTGAAATGGGCTCGCATTACCAGGAACTCTTGTGTGATAAGAATGTGGCGCTGTCTGCAAGTATGTTTACTGAGTGGTGGTTAGACTGCACTATTGTATGAGCGAGTTCGAAGAAGATGAATGATCTGAGATGAGGATGTTCGGGTGGAATTGTGGGGATACTACGAGAGACATTATTAAAAATAAAGTTATATGAGGATAAGGTAAGAGTGGCCTCTGTGGCAAACAAGATGTGCTAGCTGAGGTCATTTGGGACATGTGAAGAGGAAGGAGAGGTGTGCGAGACAGGTTAGGAGGTGTAGGAAGTTTACAGCGCATAGCAGGTTTTAAGAAAGAGGCGAAGTAGACCTAATATAAGGCGAAATTGAAGGTGATTAAAAGAAAGCATGTACTAAATAAGAGGGTTTGAGGATTGATAATTAGTGTAGAAAAGTAGTAGGTAATGTGTGTTGGAATACTTTTACAAAGAGACGAGCTAGTATCCTTGTCTCGCCTTCTCCTTTTAATTAGTCTTATTACTATACCTAGTATTCACATAGTACAATATTCTTCAATTTTACCATCACTTCATTTGCTTTGTTTATTTTGATACATTTGTCTTTATTTTCTCGTCTATTCTATTTTTTATTACACTTTTTTGAGTCAAAATTTATCAGAAATAATATTTCTATAAAGATAAGAGTAAGATACAAATGCGTTAATAAATCTCCCGCCTCACTTGTGGAATTACACAAAAATTGAAAATATTGTATAAAAAATATTATCGACAAAACTGAGCAAATCCGCAGTTCTGTTCTATAACAGTGACACGAGGCAGTAGTTCACTCAGTTGCTAATGGTTACTTGTCACACTTTAAAGTTGGCATAACCACAAGATTAGTCCGACTTACGTTATGTCTTATATATATCAAACAAATTACAAATACTTGGATGTTTACAATGCAATTACCATTCAAATAATTGAAATCTTTGTATAATTAATTTACATTTAGTAGGGCTTGGACCACAGTGGAACTTCTAGAACTCTTTAGGTTATTTAGTAATCCCTTCATTTCAAAATAAATGGTATTCTTTTGAGAAAATTATTTATTTTTAATAAATAAAATATATTTTTATCTACTTATCCTTAATAAATATCTTGAAAAGATATAATTCTTTAGTATTTTTTTGGTTATATAAAAACCTCTCTCGATTTAAATAAGAGGTTAAAATTGAAAAAAATATTATTAGTCTTCATAATTATGTATAATATTATTTATTTTGAAATAAAATTAAAAAAACTAAAATAATTTATTTTTAAACGCGGAGGGAGTAAAAAGTAAATCGGGTAATATCACATGGTGCATCATGCACATGACTTTATTATATATCATAATGTTTTGACCTATCTCAATTATAACTAGTAGCATTATTTACTTAAGGCTAAGCTAAGATGATAAGACTTTTCAAGGCTTAGCTTATACCAAACCGTTCCACGTACAAAAGCTTGAGGGGACTGTGATGTTGACATTCTCGTGTCAAAATTTCCTTTGCATTTTGCATGCCAATTATTTTCATTATATTATTAATTCCTTAACTCTCTCTTTCTTTGATTTTCTTACGCTACTCACTTATATTTTTATTTTAAAAAAATTCCATAGAAACAATGAACTAATTGATTGTTTTATTGCAATAATTATTTATATTATTACTAGTAGTTGTGCATGGCCTGCAATTAATTGTTTAATCAGACACTGGTTTGATTCTAGGAATTTTATTAAATTCAAGATAAGAAACGTTAGACGAATAAGAAAGATCATGAAGAACATAGTTCAATATATCATAACTTGAACCATGTTGTCATGGCTCATGAGTCTGTTGGTCTTTCTACCTTTATGTCCTTTGTGTGAAAAATTGATAATTAAACATAGGCTGACATCACATCTTAATTTAGCTTTTATTCTAAATTAATCAATACATAAATCGTAAAATTGACCTTTAGCATATTAATTATTTTGATATAGTCATTTGATGTTTTGTATTCACTATTTGACTAATTCAAATTCATGTTACATAAAGTCGGTTAAAAATAAAAAATATTTTCTCCCAAAAGTTTTCTATTCCTAAATATCAAACTTATCTAGTTTAATCATGATAAGTAAGGTGTTCAAAGAATCAAATTAAACCAAAAATCCATGAAAAGTCCGACAAAATCAGATTTGTTTTGGTTTGATTCAAAAAGCGATGCATTATAGATTGATTTGTATATAGAAACCAATATTAGCTATTGTAATTATGGATTGATTTGTATATGAAACCAATATTAGCGATTGTAATTATAGATTGATTTGTATAGAACCAATATTAGCGGTGTAATTATAGATTGATTTGTACATGAAACCAATATCTGTGACTAGTCAGTTTGACTTCCAGCACATTTCTCACAAAAAAAAAATAGAATTTTAGAAAAGGGCCCTACCGGGTTCGAACCGGTGACCTCTTGATCTGCAGTCAAATGCTCTACCACTGAGCCATAGGACCCTTAGTATATGTATTAAATATTAATTTCTTTTTTGGTATATATTTGTTATCATATATTTTAATTAAGTCCTACAAATCCACAGGTAGGCCTCATTAATTTATATTAAGATGTCTGAATTTGAATATTAAGATGCACATTAAAATTTAGATATTTGAATTTGAATCTGTTGAATATTAGTTATAATATTGTATTAAAATATGAATCTTAAATAATTAAGATTATTTATTTTTTTAAACATGAATATTAAATAAGATAAAAAAAATAAAAAAAATAAAAAAAATAAAAAAAATAAAAAAAATAAAAAAAATAAAAAAAATAAAAAAAATAAAATATTAACTTTTTAAAAAATTACGCTGATGATTGGTCTTAATAATGATAGCGGTGATAAATTATGGATGCTGATTGGGGATGGTATTGGCTATAGTGGTGGGTTGTAGATAATGCCGGTGATAGCTTGGTGGATGATAGTGACTAACGTTGAAAGTAAATAATAATAGTAGGCGACGATATATAACATGGTGAATAGTGGTGATGGTGGTGATTGTTGGCGGATAGCTATATAGTTGTTGTGATAATGGTGTGGTTAGTGGTGGTGATTATAGCGGTGGTAATGATGGTAATGGCCCGATTGTAGCGTCCCAGTGGCAGGTAATGATGGTTGTACATGGTGATAGTTACGTAATTGATAATGGTGAGAAATAACATTACCAATGAATAGATAAATTGGTGATCTACCATTTTTATAGAAATTAATATTTAAATAGACATTTTAATGATATTAAAATTTAATTATTACAAATCTTAATCATTCGGAAATTTATTCAAACTCATTCAAAGATTGACATTAAAAATAAAAAAACTAAGCATTTAATAATTAAGATTCAAATTTAAAAAAAACAAATTTTTTATTTTTGAAATTTGAATAATTAAATTAAGTATCCGTTTTAGCAAAAGAGATGAGTGAGCAGTCCATGTGACTATAGTATGACGGGGCTCCATATATAATAATCTAATAGAGTACTCCATTACAGCTGGTGTATGTATACTTAATTAACAAGATGCAAGCATGCTGTCTCTAATGACTTCTTGTACAATATTTATTTGGAGTCTCAATAATGATGATCTAACTGTAGACACGTGTCGGTATGCTAGCTATTCATTCTTTGATTATTTATTCCTAAATAAAGTTTACTTTATCTTAATCTGGCGATAACTTACGGATTTGATCATAATAATAGAGCAAAGTTCTCCTAATTCAATCTTATTATAAGTGGTTAAGAATATTTTCAATTCTCGAACCAGGTTCAGGCAATCAAATGAGCTGAGCTTTGCTTACGATTACAGTTCAGCTCAGCAATTTGAAATAAAAGACAAAAAGAAATAAAAGATTTAAAAAATTCAAAAGGTATTCCTTCAATTTCTTGGCATTTTACAAGTGAATGCCACAATGGTCGCATATTTTACAAAAGGTTAGATGCCACAATATACGTTAGAATTTTGTTAAAATTATTATCATTTGTTTGAAAATGTCAAGACCGTTATAGTGTTGTTTTATATGCATATTAATATTTAATGTTTAGATTTTATTTAATTTTTATAAATAAAAATATGTAAAAGATTAATTTAGTGATTTGATTATTAGAAAAGAAGGAATATGTTGTTAACCAACTTAATCAAAAAAATAAAAAAGTATTAATGTTAAACTAAAGAAAAAAACACAGTAATCCCGATACCGTTGAAGTTATGATAGCAAATGAAACATTATTTAAATGCAATTATTTTTCTTTTAAATATTCGTAATTTAATTTTCTACGTGCATCATGACTGATAATGATTACTATAATTTATTTTATTATTAAAGAATTAATTCAAATATCTAAAAAAAATAAAAAAAATAAAAAAAATAAAAAAAATAAAAAAAATAAAAAAAATAATATATTTTTTTTGTTTTTTTAAAAATTAATTATATATAAAAAAATAAAGTATTTTAATAAAATATTATTATAATAAATAACGGATATAATAAAGCTTTGACCGTAACTTACTAGCCAGCCTATTAAACGGCCAAGAATTATTTACCTTTTTATTCATTGAGGAGGCTATATTTAGAGTGTAACTTTGACCAAATATTACTGCCACATATATAGACTTAATATAGATAATCAAATCAAATTAGTTGACAAGAAAAAATAATAATATGGTATAAGAAACTACTCTACACTAGCTGGGCTGTATTAAGCAGCGTTTGTATTCTACATTATGGACAAGGACAGTAACTTAATAGCGTGTTTTTCTATGGTCAAAGTTGTGTTAATTAAATACCTATAATTAACCCAGCTGCCACAGAGTTACAGCTTGTGTTCATACCAGGTTTAAGAGATCCCTATTGCCTACTGGGAAAATAGGAGAAAATTGATGTCTTTGACTGTATTATTGTTTATCTTAAAATTGATACAGTTAAATTTATAAAGCAAGTCAAAAGACATGATCTGCTTATTTTAACTTGCTTTGATAATATAGATAAAACAACACTATGAAATTATACGTACAGAGATTGAATGAGAAATGATGAGATAAGCAAATAGAATGAGTCTGAGTTACGATGTTGATAGCTAACAACATCAGAATAATTTGGTAGTATTATTCTTCTGACTCGAAGAATTAAATAGCTTGAGATTGTAAAATATGAATACAATAATGCTGGCGAATCAGTGAAAAATTAGATGTCCTACAACAAATGAATAAGAAACTATTTATAACGAAATCTCAGGGAATACTATTTGCATAATTGGGCCCCACAAAAACTCCCATTTACTCACGTTTGTGTTCATCTTTTCCACATTCGAGAATCTCCTTCTTCCATAACGGTTGGGGTGGATCATGAATCTTTCAAAAATAGTTGGGTGCTTATCTGTTCATTAGAAACAGTGTCCGATCTTGCTTGTGGTTCTGAAGTAAGACGAGATACCGGTGGCGTAACCACTAGACTCAAATTTCTTTTGAATTCAAGTATTTGCAAATGCAATTACTTCTACCGATTATAGTAAGAGATATTCAATGTCTATTATCACTAAATTAAATTTAACATATTACATTTTTACATATTATTCTCTCAGTTCGTCCACACTTTTAATCTGACTTTTACCCCCATACAATTATAAAGATCGTCGAATGGGAAAATCTCCCCATTTGGGATGATGAAAGTCAAATATACGTTAGCGAAAAGTTAGCTGCATTTTCCTTCTTTCTTTTTGCTTTTCTCACTAGCTCGGAAGGGCTTAAGAAATAAAAAGATAAATTTTAACCTAAAGTTTAAAGAATGGAATTTTTTAAAAAAAAAAAAAATGTAGAGAGAAAATTTGGTTCTTTTCAGAAATATTTTGACATGTGAAAACCATAGTTGTCAAGATTGTTACTGGCCTAAAAAATTCTCATTCATTTAAATTTTCATTAGGATCAATTAAAATATTAATAGATTGTAATTTTAAAAATTGCCATAATAAAGTTAATTTGGACATTTTCACTATACTATTGTGTCAGTCTATTTCTAGCTAACTTAAGACCATTTTTGATCCCATAATTTTGTATCTTAGCTAAGGTTATTTAATCTTTACAGCAAAATTGCCTTTGATTAACTAAGTTCAAATAGCCAAATTAGGAATACTTGATGACCTTTTAATCCATACATTGCATATGTAATTTAGACCTCAATTACATTATTAGTCTCATTAAAAGTGGATCCATAGAAGCAAACAACATTTAGAAGATCTATATATTGTTTTATTGAAAATAGATTATTGATTAGCTCTTAAGCCTTGTCAATCTCTGTCCATACACTCAAATTTTCCAAACTAAACTCTGTCATATACATTAAAAAATGTAAAAAGACTAGATCTTTGTCTTGTTTCTGAATATAAAGCTGCAGAAGTTCCACATCTTCCAAATAAATCATTGGCATTCCATTTTTTTTTTTAAAAAAATTCCACAATAATCATTGCACATGACAAACAATATTCCATTCATCTCATCTGCTAATCACACTACCAAAAGAAACAAACAAAACTCTGTAAGAGGATGAGTGTGTGCAGAACATTGAGCTGTTATGTTAGTTTAAACTTAAACCCGTGTGCTACCCATGTGTCCAAATGAATAGGAGAGGCATCTTTTCTTAATTATATATATGCAACCTACATAGTAGTTGGTAGTATACCTTACTCTGTTCTAAAAAAAAAACTGTTCTTTTATGTTAGTTTCTACCTCTTTGAAGTAATACAAAGATCAAGATTCTCCATGTGCTAGACCAAGAATTCTTCTATAAATACTTTGAGGGGAATGTTAGTTTCTGCATAAACCAAGTATCAATTTAAATTTTGCTGCTGGTTTTGAGATGGGGTTTCCAGGAAGATATGAGAAGCTTGTTGGGATTGAAGAAAGGAGGGTAATTGCAATAGGCCTAGAAGGTGCTGGCTTATCAAGAAAATGAATGGAAGATTTAGAGGTTTCAAGTTATCAAGGTCTAGAAAGTTGAATTGGAAGACATTTTCTTCTTTGGTAGTATTGCCAAGGAGGGTTGCTGGTTATGGGAGATAGTGAAAACAATGAAGAATATGGAAGATGTATGTCCTGCTTTTGTATTGTCTTGTCAATGGGGACTCCCTGTCCTCACTCATTCCCCCTGTAAAATGCCCAAAATTTCTTTTCTGGGGACATCCATTAACCCTATTTTCTGATTTACATGAAGAGTTCATTCTGGAATTTTCCTCATTTCTTTTCTGGAAAATCATTCTCTTATCAATATTACAAGAGAGTGGAAAGTTATAAATGTTTAAAAAAGGGTGTCTCTGTGTAACTGCAGTTCTATATTTCAGATCATAACAGGGTATGGATACATTCAAGACCTAGATATTTTTCATTCTTTTTCCATAACTCGATATATTTGGAAAAGTTTAAATTATACGCGCGCCAGTCACATTGTGAGAAAAATTTGCATCATCAAATCAGTTTACCTATTGCAAGTAACCTACTTCTTATGTCTTAATTTATGTAATTTACTTTGATTAGGCATGAAATTTAAAAAATATGAGAAATTTTTTAAAATTTATGATCTAAAATAAGTCATAGATAATTTTGTGACTATAAATCATCTCATTAAAGGTGAAATAAGTATTTTAAATTAGATTATAGTAAATATGAAATGTGTCAATTTTTTGAAAGCAGAGTATAAAAGGAGACAGTATGTGCTGAGTTCCTGAGACAATAAAGATGTGTTTTTCTAAAATTACAATTGTTGTTAACTATTATAAATGTGTGTTTATAATGAAGGATGTGATAAACAATGAAGCGCCTAAATATCATGGCATTTGGTTTATATATTCGATGCCATGGATGTTCGCGTTTCCTCACGAATGATCACCAACTATATATCAAAAAAAAAAAATTAAGGCGGCTAGACCAAGTGTTTGAAAATAATAGCCAAGGCGCATGTCAACTTAATTTGACCATAAAATTTCGTTCACGTGGCGGTGGCTAAATTAATTTTGGCTTAGCGTGTTTTGAACTTTGGGTAAATAGTAGGCGATAATTCAAGTAGAAAATACGAAACCTTGCGATAGTTTCGAAACAAAAAAAGCTAACAAAATAAGTTATTTTCCAGTTTTTTAAAGTATCTCTTGTTAAAAAGAAAAAATCAATTAATTCCTTAAATTATTCGTGGAGTGTTATTTGGCATCATTTTAAACCAAAAAAAATAAAAAATTTTGGGGTTTTTTTTTTTTTATGAATTTTGAGTTTTTTTAATTTTTTATTTTTTAATAGTTTAAATAAAAAATATAAATATATAATAGTTGAATATAAAATTAGCAAAAACATAATATTTCAAATATATTTTTAGCTGATTATTTAATTTTTAAATAATTATATATTGTTATATTATAAATTTTTTAATTAAAAAACCCTTTATACCGATGTATATATAAGCAGAAACTAGTGTAAATATTTATTTCACACAAAACAAAAGATCTTCTGTCCCCCTCCCCCTCTCGTGGCCTCCCCCACCCCAGCCCCTTTTAATTTTGATATCTCGAATGAAGTAGCTATCTTTGAACTTCTTTCAAGAAAGAAAGAGAGAATAGAGGAAAAGTTTTTTTGAATTTTTCATCTTGTTAATAAGATAGTGATTCACCGCCTTGTAATTCTCTTTTTATTTTTCTTTTGCCAACCTCTAAATATAATTTGCTTTATTTATTTTTACAGAAAAAAGAAGTTTAAGGCAATTTGAGTCAAATTTCCACGCTTATTGATAACCACTTCAATTAAAAAGTAAGCGGCGATTTAGATGGATTTTGCAATGATTTAGGACCAAATCAAGTAGAAGCAAGATGTGTATATGACTCAAGGATTATATAAGTAGCTTAGGGATACATATGTGTTGAAGAATGAAAAAAATTTCACATTGGCGATACGATGGGATAGGTGGGAATTTCTTTATATGGATTGGGCAAGAGAGTTAGGCTTGGGGTTGAGTTAGGCAGAAATTCGTTTAACACGATATGAATCAAGGATTATATCTTCGTTCTAATAGCTCTTTTGTGACTAAAGGTTGTTTTGAATTTGGAAGAGTCTGAATTGGATTTTCAAAAAAAAGCTAGTTTGTAGGCTTTAACATGAATAATTTAGATGATATCTTTGTGACAAAGTGGTTGTGAGACATTTTCTAGTGTTCCAAATTTATTTGGCAAGAGTTAAAAGCAGAATCAAATGATTTCCTTGAAATTGCTTAAATGACACTAGTCACTTGGCCCATGTTGTCAAGGTTTTCTGGACTCAAATGACAAATACTTCATTCTGATAAGGATAAGTTTGTCTTCGTGCTCCCTCAATTTTTTCATTATTTTATCTTTTCCTCCCTTTCTTGCAGATATGCAAGAGAACCTCAATAACATAGCAGTATGGGAAATGGAATGGACCTAAATTATTATGCCCTTATTTCTTGTTGCGAAAGTTGTGCCTGTTTCAGTTTTTTTTTTTTGTGACTGTTGCATAAGTTGAGGAAATTGATACCAAACATAATCTGTATTAACTAGTAATTTGGAATTTGTGTAGTTGATTTATTAGCAAACCTGCTTCCACAGCCCCATTATAGAAAAGAATAAATCGTTCTAAGCGCACACCTCTATGGTATAACTTAATTTGTAATTACATTTTATGTATTTCAAATCAAATATCTCTCTGTGTTTGGGAAACACTTGAATTGAAGTTGAAAATTTTGAAAGTTTAGTGAAATGCTTTTGAAAATTGACACTTGGAAGACTTTATAGTAAGTGGTTTGAAAAACAGCACTTGAAATACATATTCTCAATTCAACCAATATTTGGGTTGATGTTCAAATAACATTCACTTTTACAAAAACGAAAATCTATTACAGTACATATGAGAGCAAGGAAATAGAATAGTGTCAAACGAATCCACATCTATTGCATTGCATGGAAACTCTAAGCAATAAAACTAATCTAAAGTTCGTACATCATTGTTAAAATTGTAATAAGTTAATCAATACTATAGGGAACTTGGCAGCAAAAGTAAGTTAATTGAGGAGCTTGGGAAAATCTAAAAATGGATATACTCAATGTTAATGAGTACAGCAGGCAATTTAACAATTCGAATGTACAAAACTACAGATAAATAAGCAGAAAAATAATAAAAGAACCAGATGGTGAAACTATACATCCACTTAGAAAAGGAACTATAGCTTTAACCTAGACAAATTTAGGATCTGAAGTCGTAATTCATAATAAACTTATGATATGTATACATTTTTAATTTTTTCTTGCATATGCATACATAGCTCGAGTAAAAAGTAATAGGTCAATTGAACTCACAATCCCGTTGAGCTTGAATGATTGATCATCAAAACTTACAGCAATAGTATGTTAATATCTGGGAAGAAGACCATTTAACGCACCTTTGGTAGCCAAACCAGTCATGAACAAAACATAACATTCTTTAGGCTAAGTTTAGGCGGTAAAACGACCCTTCTTGACTTTGAGCTGATCTTCTTCACTAATTTCTTACTCATAGTATTTAAGTCTTCAATCAACACCATTTTCTTCAGAGATTTCTGGCTCTTCTTTAATCGTTTCGAGTTTCATCTTCAGTATCTCTTCAATATCAAGTATTGGAGTTGATTTTGAAATGTTTGATCTGCTTGTACATGATGGCACAACCCACCACATTTTCTTGACTTTTCTCATCAAACTCAAATATGATCAGCCTGATGAGGCACTTAGCTTTGATGGATTTTAAGTGATTTCTTCTTTATGCTATGAAGGTGAGAACGGAACCAGACTAGAAGGTGGTCAAGTTATTTTTAATTGATTGAAAATAGACAGAGGGCAAAAACAGGGGACCAGTTCAATTTTCAAAACTAATGTTTACTCGTTATCTTTTTCTTTACAACTAGGTGTGATCATAACAGTCGTTTATTTAACATATTAGTTTTCTTTTATAGTAACACTGTTTAATTATTTAAAACCCTCAGACTAGATGAGACCTACAACATAAGTTAACAGTTTAATTTATAGTACTACTTGTTCTAATTAACCTAAAAAATACAGTAAATAACTTGCTATACTGATGCTATTAAAACTTATTTACATATTATCGATGTATAAAAGTTAAATTCTTTGTATATTGTGTCAACACAAATGAGCCTTTTGATGGCTTACAGATAACACTGTCATGGATAAGATCATACTCATTTCTTATGTATCGAGATATAATTGTTATTTTCCGTCTTTCTTTATCATTATCCTCTCTTTTTCCTTTTTCTTTATTATATTAATATATATTTTTCTACTATCCAAAATGGAAGTAGAAAAGTCGAAGTAAAAAAAAAAATTGAAATCAAATACAAGGGTGACTTTCAAATAATTGGAATCAAAGAACAAACCTGAAAAATCAATTCACATTTATTAGTAGTACATTACAAACTTATATTCCACTACACTTGAGTGTTAGGTATTGAAGCCACCAAACCTGTATAAAATATAATGTTATATCCATTATATTTTAATTTTAAAATTATGACCAGCTTCAACTTCTTCCAATTTTATTTATTACGACTTGGTAATTCGTTGAACCCATCAAACATATTTTAAAAAGATTTTATATTTTAAACAGTACTTGATTGAGCATTGAGAAAAGACACTTTCTTAGATGAGCGTTAGAGTGGGCTTTTCAGCTAATTAAGAGCTTTTTTTGTTAACCAAGTTCCACCACTCAATGTCAACGGAAAGTTCTGCAGAATCTTTTATTAACAAATCATAAAATACTGATGTGAATGGCCTCTTTGATCAGGGAATTTATGCAAATGGGGTCATCACTAAAATTTTTGTGCTCTTTAGTTAAGTGGATCAGTTTATATGAAAGAAAAATTACACAACCACCTTTAAAGGCTGAATTTATCATATTTAACTAATGGCAACAGAATTTAAACAGTGACATTAAAAATGGCCATGTAGTGCAAATGAATCCCTATGATCAAACATAAGCGTAAGCTTTTCAGCCCCTACAGCCCTTATTTCATACCAAACTAATAACCTGTTTTTGCTTTATAATTTACAAGTCAAAAATCATAAATTAAAAACTTCTAATTTAGAATTTAATTTATTTTTATTATTTTAGTTTAAAATAAACATTTAACTTTTCCCCTTTCTAAATTTATTCAAACACTATACAAATATTTAAAAATTATTTTAACTTAAAAGTATCTGAAACAAACCAATCAAAACAGGCTCTAGAACTAAAGCGAAGCCCAGCTTGTCAAGTAAGCCTCACCAATCATACTTATATTTGTATGTATAAAGATATGGCCCAGTCCAGCGAAGGTATAAACATGGCCCATCAATCATTAGCCGACCCAGCTATTCTACTTGGTTGGCAAGGGTCCACTTTCGAACCCCATATGAGCCCCCTACCTACCAATGTTGGAAGAGTTATCTAATCACTCAAACATATACGCTATATTTATTATACGTAAGAATAGTCTTAAAAATTTTACTAAATATAACTACACTTTGAGTTTTCTAGTAAATATCCACACACATGCATATTCATATTTGAAGCCCTATGTTTTTGCATTGTTTTAATCATTCTATTACATTTATTAAGCGTTAACCGTCGGCTCTGATTTCTCTTGTATTTTTTTGAATATCACAATTATTATCTTCTGATAAAATAAAAATCGAAATATAAATCTGAAAACTGATGATCTATCCTGTCTAGTTGGCATAAATACGTACACCAAAAAAAGTTTATTTTTGCTATATACGGTGCTTACATTGCTCGGATATTAGAAATTGACTTTTAACACATATTCTTGTATCAACAATCAATAATCAACAATCAACAATGACACATTCATTGAATTACAGTCAAAATAAAAGAATACATACAATCAAAAGTGTACATAAATGGTGCATACATATATCAAAATTTCATTTATAATATATTCGTGGTGCATACACTAAAAAATACAAGTGTATATTGTATGTATATAAAGTGTATGTTGTGTGTTTGTGGTGTTTTGGAGTGATGAATGTAAAGTGTATTGAAGTGTGTTAATATGTATTAGTGCAACTCATACAAAGTCGAATACGATGTGATGTTTTTCTAGCGCTATATAGTGTATCTAACTAAATTGTATGTGTTGATACGATTGAGGCAGTGAACATATACAATGAATCCAACAAAATTGTATATATTATTACAACTAGGTTGAGCGGACAACTATAGTAGATCAAACAAAATTGAGCAAACAAATAGGTTTGAATTCAGCCTCAAAATAGTAGCTATGAATTTTAATTAGGCAAATTATAACTACTAATGATAATTATACTTCAAACTATTATCATTTATGAAATTTGCCTCTTTATACCAAACCATTAAAATTTATTAACTAATAAGTGAATAAAAATAAATATTAGTGTAACAAGTAATTTTTTTCCATGAGAAGATGGTGAAATATATTTTATGAAAAGGAAGTCGCGTTCTTATAGAGAATTTTTGTTTTGTATAGGGAAACATCTTCAAGAAACGATATAGAAAATTATCCGTGTGCTAAGATGATACGTTTTTCTCTTCATTTTCTACTAAAATTTTAAATGTGTTTATCTTCACTTTTAATATAAAAATAGTTACAAGGTCCAGTTTCATGTCAAATTTATTAGAACTTAAAACATAATAGTGCAATTTGAACCAGTGAATCTAATAAATAGAGGTTATCATTCAAACCCTCTCATATTAATCTTCGTTTAGCATTGGCCTTTGAGAATAGGGTTAGTTTGAGACTTTGAGTTTTATATATTGTGCTTGAATTTCATTATGGGAAATAGTTAAAACTGCTGAAAGAAGAAAGTAAAGTATTATATAGAAACAAACAAAATTATTTAGTAGTCACAAAACATATTTCTGAATGATCGAAATAAAATAAACGTTTCGTATGGGAAATTCAATAGTTATTTTCAACTAAAATTTATAGCCATAGCCGACCCTAACTTTCTTTCAATGTCTAAGAATTTCTTTCAAGTAGGGCTAAAATTGGCCAACTTAACTAGATTTAGGTGGGGTGACAGGTACTTGCAAGTCAAATAATTCTGTGTGTTTCATCAATTAAAGGACTCAAACCGAGGATGTGCAAAAATTATATAAATTGAATCAGAAACAAATGTTATTAATTTATCGACTGAATTATTAGATTAATAATTTTTAAATGATTTGTAAATTTTCTTATTAGGCTATCGATTAAGTTTTCGATTTTAAGATTTAGTTAATGATTGAGTCGATAACTCAATAAGCTTGCACTAAAATTAATTTTTTTATCCCTACTTATTAATAGTGGCTTTATATTTTAAATACAAATTCTTTTTTTCGTGTGTGTGTTTTATTGTGTGTGCTTGGTTCGCTATCTTCTTTAAATAGTTGAGCGTTATGGTCTACGTCAATGTAAGCGTAGTGGCCTTGTTTTCTTTTCAAGGATTCTTTATCTTCTTCTTCTAAATTTCTTCTTATCTAGAATTTTTTTTAGCAATAACTTATTTTAATTTGTTTATGCTTGTAATTCGTGTTCTTGTGTTGTTATTTTATTCTTTGGATGCAGTTTCTCTCTTAAAGCCGATGGTTTATCGGAAAGCAGCCTCACCTGCATATTGTGGTTGTGTTAAAGTATGCCGCGTCATTGTTAGTATACGTAAGGTAGTGTATATATGAACAAATGAATAACAAGATGAAAAAAATAAAAACAAAATGAAGACCATTTTTATCGTTAAATCGAAGAAATGTCAGACTATTAAGGACTAAAAACGAGTAATTGAATATCCATAATAAATATCTTATCGGTTCAATTTAGTATTTACAGATTGAAAATGATAAATGGTGATAATATATAATATCGACCGAACCAATCGATAAACACTATGTTTTAGAATATATAAAATAGGAAAAATGGTCAAATTTATTTTTTAAAAAATTAGAAAAACAAAAAATTTTATATTTATTATTCCAAATATTTTTATTCCTGCCGTTCTAGTTAACTTAACAAATATATTTTTAACAGTTATCGAAACCGACCAATAATTAAAAAAAATATTTTGTTTATTTCTCATCGAGTCAAATGAAACAACTGGAATCATTATTATTATCAAACAAAATGTTTTATAGTAGTATAACCTCAGTGGAATTTGCTTTAGGTCTAGGGACACGGTTTTCCTACGTTGTTTAGAATTTCAGGCAAAAGGTGAGACGATAAGCAAGCACACTGAAATGGATAAGTTTTTAGAAATATATGGTCATATTTTTTTGTGGTAATTAAAAATATTTCCATTATGGAAAATAAAAATGATTTTAGTTTGTATACTTGTTTTGTGAACAGGAATGGTATAACATAACTATCAATAGAATTAGATTCCTTATAATTCCTATTCATTATAACTATATTTACTATCATTCACTGTACACCAATTTATATAATATTCTTTATTGAATATTTATCTTATACAATTAATTACTCCTCAAGTAAATATTTCACTAGGTAGATTAACTAATCTAATCAAATAAATGATCTGAGATGTTTTTTTAAAATGAAAGAAAATATTATTTTTTTCATATCAAACATTTTAATTAGTTTTTTATTCATTTCTGTACACTAATTTATATAATTTATTTTATATGGTTAATTAGTTCTCACAATAAATATTCACGAGGTGAATCAACTAATTCTAATTAAACTAAATAATCTAGGGGTGTGTTTTAGATGAAAGAAAATATGTTTTTTCTATCAAACACATTCTTGTTTCCTATTCGTTTTCCACAAGGAGTGAATCTTTTATTACATTTTGTGAGTATCGTATTTCTAAATTCTTTTATTTAATTTACTTTTCAAGTACCAAAATAATTTATGAAAAAATTACAATTTCTATGAATTTATTCTCAGTGAACCGTATAGAAATAGTGTAGCTTCAAAAATCCCAAAAAAAAGAAAAAAAAAGAAAAAAGAAGAAACTTCATGTAACTTTAGGAGTATTATACAATGCTTCGATTATTGTTTTCCCTATAAATTAATCATAGATGGGTAAAAAACACGTGGCACCACTATGGCTAGACAATCTATTATGATTAATTCTCCTAGGGATGAGCCTATCAAGTATGAGGAATTCTCAGGTAATTGATGAGTTATTTTAATTATAAATATAAAATTTTTTGTTTTTTTAATTTTATATATTTTTTCATTAAACTTATAAATGTTAAATTATCTTTATTTATATTTAATATGGTCCTCTCTTAAATCATGTGGGCACAAAATACTAGCTAAATAAGTAAATAGTAAAATACCTACCGCAAAATATAAAAAGGAAAAAAGGAAATAACTTACGTAATGAATGTGGACCACCTGTCAAGTAATTAAAGGGGTTACCCGTGAGCGAACCCATTAGAGTTTGAAATCCAATAACCTTATATCCTATCTAAACCTCCCTTTTTCTCTCTTTTCCGTGTGGTGTTTCAGAAATTCAATTCAATTCAAAATCAACTTCCCAGTTTATCTCACACTTTTTTTCTCTTTCACCTGTACTCACTCTTCGTCATCTACTATCTGCAGCACTGTATTTACAGACGTCATATCCTAATATACCACAGGTCCCCCCACATTCATGGTTGTGGTCCTATTCTTTGTAATTTCTGTGATTTAATTTTTACATTTTATGTCTGTTTCACCAAGAATCGACGCAGCACTGTTAGTGTGGTGGTGGAGGAGGAGGCGACAGCGGCGATGATGACCATGACGGCATCGGTGCCGGTCGGTGTAAGGAGGCGGATGATTCAGAAGAGGAAGGTGATCTAATAAGGATTTTGGAAGAATAAGGGGAAAAGAAGTGTATCTTGTTTCGGTTTAGGAAGGTTAAAAGAAAGTTGTTAGGAGGAAACGAAAAGGGTTTCTGGAAATTCGGAGAGAAGAAGGAATTAAGTGGTGGCGGTGGTGGTGGAGAGGTGTTACTTGTGCTTGAAGACCGCCGACTGCTGATTCAGGCGGTGAGTCTGAACGAGTGATCCCTAATAGCCCCAATTTTACTTATGAGATCTTAAGAAGTCTTTATTGAAAGAATGATTTTTATTCTAATGAATGCAACTCCCATTTGGATGTAGAATCTAAGCCCTGCTCTAATCAAGATGATAAATGAAATGTGATGGACAAAAAAAAGAGGAGAAAATTTGGATGATTTATACAATTTGATTCCTTGTGCTGCATTCTGGTCAGTATTAGGGTGATAGGAGCTCAGAGGCTTCCAAATGCCAATAGTTTGTGCAATCTAGCGAGAATTATTGTAATGGCCTAGTAGTTCTTGGTTTGTTTTGCGTCATTTAGCAGTCAAAACACTGTATTTGAACTCCGAGGCCTGAGGGGCGAAATAGTTCTGTAGTTTTAGTTTGTGTTTATTGTTTCTAGTGTGTGATTCTCAGTTTGTGGAGCTGAAAATCATTTCTATCAGATTGAGAGAATAGCTATTAGAGATTCAGGTGCAATCGAAGGAAAGTTATGCTTCTGGAAAAGATTTTTGACTTTGGGGGTAGTTTCCTATTTGGAAGAGAACTTTTCAGAAAATGGGGCGTATTGAATTTATATTTGAAATTGATGAGAAGAAGCCAGAAACTGTCCATCAATTGCTCTGTGATGGATGGCAACTTGAAGTCTCAGTATAGAACTTGATCGAATGAAACTATTCTTTTATGCAAAATGAATCAGATTTGCAGTGATCACTAACCTTTATAGCAACCACTTAATCTTGTAATGTTCTACTTCAATTGTGTTCATCATTCAATTCTTAGAGCCATAATTTGTAAAAAGCACCGATACAGTTCACATTGTATATGAAGGTTTGAAATATTGCATATCAATAAATTATGTGATTGGGATTTGATGTTAATCTTTCCTTTGAAATTCTTGCCAGTTTCTTTCATGATGTCTTCTTTTGTTTGTGAACATACTCAAGCCAGATATAAATGACTGAACTTTCTTGGCTTGATAAAAAACACATTGATGGATTTAAATTATTATCATGGTGTATATTAGAGCACTAAGGCCTTATGGCAAAACTATGGACCTTTAATTCCCGGAGTGATCAAAGTGCTTTTAGTTAGAGATGTAACTTACTATGATGGCAAGTGTTTCTAAGGTCTATAAATATTGGTGATGAACATTTACTTTCCTCTGACAAATAAGACTGAATTCTGAATAACTTGGCATTGGGACTTTGGGGTGAAGCGACTATTTTTCTGTCACACTTCATGGGACCATTCTCTTCTCAAACAAGATTTAGAATTTATAATTTGTGTGTAACTACCTGCAAAGGATGCTGATGTACAGGAATCTGTCAAAATTCTTCGTACATTCCTTTCTCTGTGTTTTGGTATAAGAGTATAAATTTGAAGTATGATCGGTTACTGAACTGGCCTTTAACCATACTAACCCATTTGAAATACTGTGTTTAGTATCTTTAAAGCAACAACTATATTGTGCTTGGTATATTTAACAACCTTAGGCAATCCCATATTCGGTGTTCTAAAATTGATGGATAATTGATGGTGACTTCAAATTTTGGACGGAGCTTGGATAGGAGAGGATACCAGACATAAGAATGCTTAGAAGGTAAGTGTAGCTTTGCCTGGAAGGATGATCCTTGCCTTATTATGTAGTATTAAATACATCAAATAAACTTGAGATGACAAACAGGAAGACACACCACGATTTGTTGCAGGTGGAGTACCTTGCTGGAAGAATTGCCTTAACGTATAATATTGATATTTCAGTCAAAATTTCCTTATTGTTGTTTCTCATGGGGGGTATATATAATTCACATACATTTAATCTCAAGCTTCCCCAACATAAGAGTGTTTTCTCTTCTTTCACATGTTTCACATTAAATATTCTGGTACTGAAGTTTCCATGTTATCTAGTCACTTCTCAAATTTGTCACGTGATGTTCTGAAATACATGAAGTCTAGTTTCAACTTGCCATTTCGACTGTCTCTACGGCGAGCCTATTAATGGACTCTTGGGAAACAACTGTAACTTGAGGATTCCAATGGGTGAATTTTTTTCTCTTTATTATTCATAATAAGGGATGTGCATTTCAGCTATCACATTTTAAAGATGTTTTCTTGGGAATCATCGTAGCTTCTGTTAGCATCAAGTTGAAGAAGGGTGGCTACTGGTTACTCATGAGTCATGACGAAGTTTGACAGTACCCATGCTCAGGTTCTTTCTTTTTGCTTCGAAGGTTCTTCAGTTTCTTGAAGGCAGGAATTCTAGGACCCTTAGTAATTGTGACCCTTCTAATGTTATTTGAGAGCGATATTATTTTTGAGTCTTCTGAGAAGCTGCAGATCATTCTTAGGACCCTTTTTAATGAAGCCATTGTGGCAGATGGTCATTGACTTACACTAAAGAGACAGCCCACCCCAAGGTGTTTAAAGTTTGAGAAAAGACACGCTTAGGCAAGACGCAGTGCTGTTTAATCATCACATTTTTTCAAAGTATGCTTGCAGTCTCTCTCTCTCTCTCTCTCTTCCCCATGTGTTATTCCCAAGTTCCCTGGTATGAAATGCGAAAGCAGAAAAGGAGCCAGATGCTCTAGCATATTGGATTGTGCAAAGCATAAAGGAATTTGGAAAAACACTTTGTTAGGAAAGATACCTTAAATGTCAAAATCAGGATGCTTGGGATGCAATTGCAGGATTTCTGTTCTTTCTGTTTCTACTAAATTTTCAATCAATTGTCTTCTGTGTTTAAGTCTCAGTTAGATTTTCTGCTTCTATAGCATTAATTTACTTCCGTTACATGACTGATTTGTGGTACTTTCTGATACAAGGAGTAAACTGCAGTAAAAAAGGAAAATGCAGATAAATATTCTAAAATAACTAAACTAGGACTACTTCATTTCTCAAAAGAAGATTACAATGAAATGAAAATATGTTATTTATAGACTCAGCTAGCTTGTTGACTTCAGGGTAAAGTTGCATACCTACCACCTTCCCCAAACCCCACTTGTGGGATTTTGCTAGGTATGTTATTGTTGTCGTTGCTGTTGTTCATATGGAGTTATACAACTCCATTTTTGTCATAATAATGTCATATGCCACATTAACTTTTGTTCATTGACTTCGTGGTATAAAATTCAGCCAAACCACAGGAAGGGGGTGGGCGTGCCTAAGATCTGTCTGCAGCCATCCATTTGCTGGTCACATGGTTCATAACACGTTTCTTTAAATTGGCAGAAGCACAAGAAGAATCCATAAGAACACCAGTAGTCTGTTGCTTCGTAAAATTCTTGGAGAGACAAGTTGAAAGCAAGATGTAGGAAAATAAAATGGGAGCAGTTTGTGTTCTCTGCCCTCCCCAGATACTAAGAAAGAAAAGCTTTTCGATTTTTGTAACATAACTCTCTCTCTCTCTCTCTCAAAGTATATCAGTACTATTCACTTAGTTGTTTTAGCACTTTTATGGTAGGATACTTAAATGGTATACTCTCCGTTTCAACTCATTTGTCTAGTTTTAACTTGAAATGAAATTTTAAAAAATAAAAAGTACTTTTAAATTTTATAATCTTAAATTAAAAGATATTTTAATATAAATAGTCCATGTATTACAGTAATTATTTGTCCGCAGTGATACTTGCCCATCAATGTTCAAACTGTGTAAATTTATTATAGTCAAGCGATTTAATAAAGTTAGAAGGCATGTATGTTAGTGAGTATGGATTAAGTGTTAAAAATTTATTTATAAACATATATCTTGCCTCTATTGATTTAATATAAATACAGTATCAATAGTTTTGCTGTCTACCTACTTATGCCGTTATGCCTATCCTGATGCTCCTAACTCAGTGCACAGAGAAATTATGAGCTACAGAGAAAAATGAATGAAAAAGGTATATTATGGTCTAAATAAATAAATGAAACACAAATTTTTTATTTAAACCTAATAAGAGTGTTTATACAAATAAAAATACACGCCTAAGCTGAAATGCATGTGGTATATTAAGAAGAAAAAATAAATAATATATATCTTATATAATTAACAATTGAAAAATATTGGTATATTAAGAAGAAAAAATAAATAATATATATACTATATAATTAACAATTGAAAAATATTTTCACCTGGATATTTTTTAAAAAAGAAATTCTTCATTCTCTTGTGCCTAAAAGAGAGCGTATGTACACTATTTTACCATGTCAACTTATAGAGGTGAAAGCTATCAAGATATTAAGTACAAGAGGATAATTAGAACAAAAAATAATTTAGATATACGCCGAATAAAAATATACAAGTTCAAGGATGTTCCAATTTTCCAAAATATTATACCTAAAAAAAGTTTCATGATTTGTTGTACGTTCATGACATTAATTAGGAACATAATGTTGAATAGAGATTAAGAATATATCTTGCTTTTTAAATTAT
>JACEIK010007718.1:22864-38701 GCA_018107945.1 Datura stramonium
AGGTTTCACCCCGTAGTCCTGTTCCTGTGGGTTCGACATTTCGGTTCTTAAAAAGAGCCACTATATTACTTGTACGACCCGTACACTTGCGGGCTCATCATCCCCGGGCCCTTTTATCGTATGTATGGAACTCTAAAACTCTCAACCAACATGTTAATAGGATGACTAAACACTAGAAACTTACAGGGTGTAACAATCAAATCCAAAAATATGTATGCAATAATGGTGATACCTTGCTAAGGAAGAAGATGAAGAGAAGAAAAACAATATTCAACAATCTCCACCAATAGAATTCAACTTTCCTCCCAAGTAAAACGAATGTTTCGAAAGCTAAAGTTAAGATCTAATATGTAAAGGGTACTTTCTTCTGGACTATATACAAAAATAGGGCAACCAATCTCCTCTTTTTTAGTGTTAGACGCAACTTCCCCTGTTCAGGCGTTTAGTCAATTGCAAAAGCACTAGTGGTTCGCCGGTGACACTCTCGAAACCACCATCCATCATCTCCTGCTCCTTTAGTGATTTCCAATACCATTCAGCGGTACTTTCAGCGATTTGCCGGATTTCAAACGCGCTACGCCAATTTCTTTCCACCATGTTCCAACAAGTTTAGGCACCTGTAGGTGAGTTAACCAGCGAGTCATCGATTAATCTCCGCGACCACTGGTTGATTTAGTTCCTAAAAGTTGTGGTCATCTTCATTTGGCCGGCGTTTCGCCAGTATTTTTCGGTGGAGTGCCGGTTTTCACTTGATTTCCTACTTTTTACTGCACATAAAAATGCAAAAAGGGCATAAATTCATCTAAATGACTTGAAAACTTAGATAAAGCTCTTTCTTAAGAGCCTAATGAGTTGGTAAATTACCAACTCAACAGCTAGTAGCATGTCTCTTTAATTCACGGGTCACACGACCTCATGTTTAAGTTCAAGACGTGCACCTTAGCTTTGATTTCGGGTACTCAGACTTTCCCTTCTCTGTAGACAAAACAAAAAACAAAAATGACACTATATAGAAAATAGGAAATTCCTACACTATTATAAATTGTTTTTCCTCCAAAAAGCATCTGATTTAATGTCATGGCACGACGCAATAAAGTTTCACCTCCATTTTGGGCTTATAAATTTCACCCCTAATTTCTTTTTCAATTTTCTGTTATGCTCAATTTAACACCTCGAGTCTCAAAATTGATTCTTGAAGAAAAAGAACTACTGGTTTCAGATTTGGTGCAGGGAGAGATGGAGGAGCCGATGGCCATCAGCCTAGTGACGGCTTGTCGATGTGGCGTCGTGGCTCCGATGGTGAGAGTGACGGGCCTCAGGTTTATAATGGATCTTCACGCATGGTGTCATGCTTAGGTTCCACTACTCCCATGTGATGGAGGACTTGACGGACCATCAAGGGAGTGACAATCCTAAATTCTACCATTAGCAAGGTAAATTTTTGAACCCCTTCTGGTTAAGGGTAATGATACGAGCGACAGACCATCGACCATGTGACGGCCCATTACTTTCACAGTCGAGATGTTCAGTAATGCAGTCCAATCTATTTTTCCAAGGTTAGTGTTGTAATTTTCTAAGCTTCTAATCCCTAAGTGACATTATTTTGGGGATCCTTAAGGGTGAAATTGAAGGTCTTACTTAGCTCATTCTTCACTTCTCTTACATACAAAGTTTGGGAAAGATCAAGCTCTCAAGGAAGAGAGGATTTCTCAATTTCTTCTTCCACAAATCCTCTTGGGCATCAAACAATCCCAAGGATTCCATCAATCTCAGGTATGTAGGGTCATGAATGATAGAAATCCTTCCACCCTCATGCAAAATTTCATCACTATTCTATTATTTCAAGTCTCCAAGCATGTTAATGTTGAAATTCTAAGGTTTTCACCCAATTCCATGAAATTATCCATGATATCTCTATGGGTTCAATTCTAACATGTTTCAATTGATGATGTTGGGCAACTAGATAAGATTTGATTCTCAATTTACTTACTAATCCAGGATTTCAAGTTTATTAAGATTATGCCCTATTATGCATGATTTATGAATTTCAAGCTTATGAGCCCATGACTTCTAGTATGATGAATTATCAAAGTATGAATGATTATTTATGAATTGTTAAACTTATGATTCCATGATTTCAAATTATGAAGCTTATTTCAAGTATGTATAATTTCAGGATTTGGGCAAGCCCATGTAATGTTAAATATGTTTCACCACAATTTCTAGCCAAGGCTTTCAAGATAAGTTTAACTAGATTTTCAGAGTTAAGACACCTAATATTAAGATTTAAGCTATGTTTTGATAATATAATTATGAGCAATACATGTTTTGGGAGTAGTATCTAGCACCGAGTAGGCTTGGGATTCCAAGGACTCAGGTCTTATCACTACGCACCACCGTAGGTATATATTCTTATTTGGGACCTATCAAGAGAGTTCTTCCCCCGCCTGAGGGCACACCACTAATACCATACCTCTATCGTTCTTTCCCCTGATAAAGCTTAGGATAGCTCTACCCACTTGAGCGAGATAGTTAGGGCATCATATAAGCTCTATTGTGATGGTGTCAGTCGGTTATGACGAATCCTCCCATTGTGCTTCATGTATTAAGTTAATCATGTTCATTTCTTATGATACTGTCTTGTAGAATATTTGACGTATTGATCAATTTATAAGTTTTCACTTATAATTTCAAGTACGATACACTATATATTTTCTATTTCTAAACCTTGGGTCATTATGTTCAGTTTATGATGAATATCTCATGATTATGATTACTTCAGGAATATGGCTTTTAGCACGTCGTTCTTACTCTCCTATTGTTCCTTATTTTATATTCATGATTTCAGACTATCGATTTTACTAGCATGTTTTACTATCTTTACATACTCAGTACATTCCACATACTGAACGCATACACTATGTTATATCATCTCATGATATAGGTTCGGGTGATCTGACTTTGTCTCGATGTTAGCTCATTTTCGCTCCAGTCTTGCATCATCACTAGTCTTGGTGAGTCCTCATGATCTAAGATCAGGGATGAATTTCAGATGTTAGAGCAAGTAATGACGGCCTGGGTCAACTAGCTAGATATGGCTCATTTGAACTAAAATGGGAATGCGACGGCAGCTAGGGTGCGAGACTTCATCAGGATGAACCCACCAGAGTTTCATGGCTCAAAGGTGGATAAGGACCCACAAGAGTTTATTGAGGATTTCTAGAAGATTACCCAAGTTATGGATGTTTTTGGAGAGGATAGTGCAGACTTTTCCTCCTATCAACTCAAGGGGTTGCTTATATTTGGTTCCAACAGTTGAAAGAGAGCAGGGGAGTTGGTGTATCCCTGTTGGTTGGGACGAGTTTGTTACGAGTTTCTTGGACAGATACTTCCTCCAAGAGTTGAGGGAAGCTAAGGAAACAGAGTTCATCAACTTGAAGCAAAATGATTTCACCATTAAGGAGTATGCCCTTAAGTTTACTCAGTTGTCCAAGTATGCTACAAAGATGGTTATTGATTTGAGGGCTCGTATGAGCAAGTTTGTGAATGGAGTGGTAGATTCATTGGTCAAGGAGTGTAGGACCGTCATACTAATTAGTAACATAGATATCTCTCAACTAATAACATATGCCCAAAGATAGAGGAGAGTAGATGAAGGAGAAGGATAGAGAGGCAAAGAGGGCCAGAAAAGGGAGCTATGGGCATTTCCAGCAGAGATCCGGTGGTGGGCATCGCCCTCAGTTCCATCAAAGGTTTTCAGACCTTGCTCCATCATCTGCCAGTGATCCATCTAGACCTCGAGGAGATTAGAAAGGCAGAGTGTTAGGCTGTAGGGGTCAGAGGAGCATGACAGGGGAGCACACTTTTTTAGTTTGTAGGAAGTGTGGTAGAAGTACCCAGGAGAGTGCTTGGTTTGCTCCGATGGTTGTTTCAGGTGTGGGAAGCTCATAAATATGCTCAAAGATTATCCTTCAGCTAGACAGGGTTATACTAGTGGTCGTGCTCTAGCCACCACTTCAATAGCTCCAGCAGCTTCCCCATCTGAGCAGGGCGCCTCTTCTCGTGTGGAGGCGGACAACGTCAAAACAGGTTCTAAGCAATGATCTAGAATGGGGAAGGGGGTGCCTANCCTCTTCTCGTGTGGAGGCGGACAACGTCAAAACAGGTTCTAAGCACTTTCATCTCATTAGGAGTAGGAGTGCTCACCTGATGTGGTCACTAGTATGTTACAAGTATTCCATCTTGATATTTATTCATTGTTAGATATAGGGGATATATTATCCTTTTTGACTCCTTATGTGGCTTTTAGTTTCGGAGTGATTCCGCAAATCCTGTCAACACCATAATCAGTCTCTACTCCTGTTGGTTAGTCAAATTTTGCTCGACTAGTATATAGAAATTTCCCTATCATGATTCTTCAGAAAGTCACCTCAACTAACTTAGTGGAGTTAGATATGATTGACTTCAATGTTATGGTTACATGCTTGTTATGCCTCGTTCAATTGTAGAACCCATACGGTAGAGTTTTGATTATAAGGTGAACTAGTCCTATTGTTCAAGGATAGCTCAGTTGTGCTTGTAGGTCGCTTTATTTCCTATATTAATGTTAGAAGATGAACACGAAGGGTTGTGTATACCATCTAGTTTGGGTTAAGCAGTCTAACTTTGAGACCCCGACTCTTTAATTAGTTCCAGTTGTATGTGAGTATCCAGAGATGTTCCCAGATGATCTACCAGGAGTCCTTCCCCAGTGGGAGATTAACATTTGTATTCACCTTCTCCCTAACACGCACCCCATATCCACTCCTCCTTACAGAATGGCTCTAGCTAAGATAAAGGAGTTGAAAGAGTAGTTGAAGGATCTCTTAGATAAGGGTTTCATTAGGCCTAGTAAGTCCCTATGGGGTGCTCCGGTTCTCTTTTTTTGGAAGAATGATGGTTCTCTTAGGATATGCACTGATTATCGAAAGTTGAACAAGGTCACAGTCAAGAATAAGTATCCCCTCCCTAGGATTGATGACCTTCAAGGTACTAAGTACTTTTGAAAGATAGACCTCAAATCCGTCTATTATTAGTTCAGATTTAAGGAGAGTACATTCCAAACATAGCCTTTTTAGGACTCGGTACGATTACAATGAGTTTGTAGTTATGTCTTTTAGACTAACGAATGCTCCTACAACTTTTATGGACTTGATGAATAGTATGTTCAAGTCGTATTTGGATATGATCATTATTGTCTTCATAGATGATATCCTCATATACTCGGAGCGAGGAGGAGCATGCTGCTCATTTGAGGATTGTGTTGTAGATTCTCAAGGATCGCCTTCTTTTTTCTAAATTTAGCAAGTGTGTGTTTCTAATGAACTTAGTAGCATTGTTGGGTCATGGAGTGTCTAGCGAGGGTGTACAGGTAGACTCCCAGAAATAGAGACGGTGAAGAAATTGACTAGACCTATCAGCTCCACTGATATTAGAAGCTTCTTAGGCTTAGTTGGCTACTATAGGAGGTTCATAAAGGGATTTTCATCCATTTCGGCACCGTTGACTAAGTTGACCTAGAAGAATGTCAAATTTCAGTGGTTGGAGGCTTTCAAGAAGAGTTTTCACGAGTTAAAAACTTGACTCACTTTAGCCCAGTATTCGCCCTATCGGAGGGCAAGGATGGTTTTGTTATGTATTGTGATGCCTTTAAGGTTGGTCTTGGTTGTGTGTTGATGCAACATGCTAAGGTCATTGCGTATGTCTCTAGACAGTCTAAGACTCATGAGAAGAATTACTCAACACATGACCTAGAGTTGGCAACTATGGTGTTTGCCTTGAAGATTTTGAGGCATTATTTGTATGGGGTGCATTTGGATGTGCTCACGGACCACAAAATCCTACAGTACATGTTTACTCAGAAGGATCTGAACTTGCAACAAAGGAGATGGCTAGAGATTCTCAATGATTATGGCATGAGTGTCCTTTATCATCTGGGCAAGGCCAACATAGTGGTAGATGCTTTTAGTAGGCTGTCCATAGAGAGTGTGACCCATGTCGAGAATGAGAGAAAAGAGTTGGTGAAGGATGTCTATAGACTTTCTCTTTTGGGAGTTTGCCTTGTAGATTTAGCGGATGGTGGTGTTATTATTAAGAATGGGCCAAGATCTTTAATGATGAAGTTAAAGCAAGGCAGGATGAGGATCCTATCCTAGTGAAGTTGAAGGAAGCAGTCTAGAATAAAAAAGTTGAGGTTTTATCCCAAGGCGGAGATTGTGTACTATGATATCAGGGCTGAATGTGTGTTCCAGCTGTAGATGACTTGAGAGAGCGGATATTTACCGAGGCTCATGGCTCTTAGTACTCTATCCATTCATGTGCCTCCAAGATATAACGGGATCTATAGGAAGTCTATTGTTGGAATAGCATGAAGAAGGACATAGAAAAAATTGCAGCTAAGTGTCCAAATTGCCAATAGGTGAAGGTTGAGCATCAGAGATCTGGAGGTATGCTTTAGGACATCGACATTCCTAATTGGAAATGGGAAGATATTAATATGGACTTCACTATAGGACTGCCTCATACATGCTGACAGTATGACTCTATATGTGTGATTATGGATAGGTTGACCAAATCAACACATTTCTTACCAATCAAAACTACAGATTCAGCCGAGGATTTTGCTAGACATTAAATTCTGGAGTTGGTTTGATTGCATGGAGTTCCCTCGTCCATCATCTCCAATAAGGTTACTCAGTTCACCTCTTAGTTTTGAAAGTCGTTTTAGAAGGGACTTGGTAATCAGGTGAAGCTTAGTAGAACTTTTATCCCATAGATGGTTAGGATGTGCAGACTATTCAGACTCTTGAGAACATTTTGAGAGTGTGTGAGATTTATTTCAAGGGTATTTGGGATGATCACTTACCTCTCATAGAGTTTACCTACAATAACAGCTATCGCTCCAGCATTCAGATATCTCCCTTTGAGGCTCTTTATGGGCGGAGGTTTAGATCACCTACTGAATTGTTCGAGGTTGGTGAGGCTACATTGATAGGACCAAATTCAAGTCATGAGAGAAAGTTCAACTTATTAGGGAAAGGTTGGAAATAGCTTAGAGTCATCAGAAATATTATGCGGATGTTAGGAGGAGAGAGCTTGAATTTGAAGTCGACGATTGGGTGTTTCTGGAGGTGTCTCCCATGAAAGGAGTTCTGAGGTTCAGTAAGAAAGGGAAGCTTAGTCCCTGATTTGTTAGTCCTAATAAGATTCTGAGGTGAGTTGGAATGGTGGCATATGAGTTGGAGCTATCAGTAGAGTTAGCTTCGGTGCAACCAGTTTTGTATATGTCCCTATTAAAAAAGTGCCTTGGCAAGCTAGCCTTTGTTGTGCTGGTAGAAAACATTGGGGTGAAGGATAGCCTTATGAAGAGGTTCTGGTTAAAATCCTCGATCATCAGGTACAAAAGTTGAGGAACAAGGAAGTAGATTTAGTGAAAGGTTTGTGGAGAAATCAACTTGTTGAGGGAGCTATGTGGGAAGCCGAAGTATATATTATGGCTAAATACTAGCATCTTTTCCCTTCTGACTCAGTTCCAACATGATTTACCAGTTTCGTCCTTAGTACTCTATTCAGTTCCATGTAAAGTTCATGTCTCTAAGTTTCTTTCATATAATAACATGAATGTATGTTTCATGAATTTAGCTTAGTCATCTATATCCGTCCGGAGTAAGTCACTTCATTAGTTTTTAGCCATGGTTGTTCAATTTTGGGAGTACAGTTCCTTCCCTAGCCTTCTAGTATGCTTAAGTCAACATTCAAGGATGAATGTTCCCAAGGGGAAGATATTGTAATACCTCATGTCTCAAAATGGAATCTTAAAGAAAAAGGATTGCTGGTTATATATCTGGTGCAGGGGGTGACGGAGGTGCTGACGACCCATTAACCTAGTGATGGCCCATCGATGTGGCATCGTGGCTCTGACGGTGAGAGTGATGACCATCAGGTTTTCAATGGAACATCATGCATGGAGTCATGCTCAGGTTCCGCGGCTCCCAGGTGATGGAGGACTTGACGGACTGTCAAGGGAGAGACAACCCATCTCTTCTAGCTTTGGTAAGGCGGAATTTCGAACCACTTCTGGTTAAGGGTGATGGTAAGGGCGATGGAGCGGCAGGCATTTGACGGCCCGTCGCTGGCACCATCGAGACATTCAGTAATTCATTCCAACCTATTTTTAAAGGGTAAGTGTTGTAATTTCCTAAGCTTATAATCCCTAACTGATGTCATTTTAGGGATCCTTAAGGGTGTAATTAAGGGTTTTACTTAGCCTATTCTTCACTCCTCTCATACACAAAGGTTGGGAAAGATCAAGCTCTCAAGGAAGAAATGATTTCTCAATTTATTCTTTCCCAAATCCTCTTGGGAATCAAACCCTAGAGAGGATTCAGTCAGTCTTAGGTATGTAGGGTTATGAATGGAGGAAATACTTCCACCCTCATGCCCAATTTCATCCTTATTCTATGATTTTAAGTCTCCAAGCATGTTATGGTTAAATTCTAGGGTTTTCCCCCAATTCCCTGAAATTATCCATGATATCTCTATGGGTTCAATTCTCTCATGTTTCAATTGATGATATAGGGATATTAGGGTAGATTTTATTCTCAATTTACTTAATCCATGATTTAAAGATTATGAAGATTATGCCCTATTATGCATGATTTATGAATTTCAAGCTTATGAGCCCATGATTTCTCGTACGATGAATTATCAAAGTTATGTATGATTTCTTATGAATTCATGAACTTAGGATTCCATGATTTCGAATTATGAAGGTTATTTCAAATATGTATGATTTCCTGATTTGGGCAAGCCCATGTAAAGTTAAGTATATTTCACCATGATTTCCAGCCAAGGCTCAAGAAAAGTTTAAAGAGATGTTTCAGAGTCAAGACTCCCAATATTCATATTTAAGCTATGTTTTGAGAAAATGATTATGAGTAATGCATATTTTGGGAGTAGTATCTAGCACCGAGTAGGACTAGAATTTCGAGGACCCAGGTCTCATAACTACGTGCCACACGCAGGTATATGTTTTCATCAAGGACCTCTCAAGAGAGTTCTTTCCCCGCCTGGGGGAACACCACTGATATCATACCTCCATTGTTCTTTGCCCTGGAAAGGTTTAGGAAAGCTCTACCCACTTGAGTGAGATAGTTAAGGCATCACGTAAGCTCTATTGTGATGGTGTCAGTCGGTTATGATGAAACCTCCCATTGTTCTTCATGTTTTAAGTTACTCATGTTCATTACTTATTACACTATGTTTTAAAGAATATTTGACCTATTGATCAGTTTATGAAGTTTCACTTATAATTCAAGTATGGTACATTATATATTTTCTATTCCTAACCTTGGGCCCTTATGTTAAGCTTATGATGAATATCTCATGATTATGATTACTTCAAGAATATGGATTTTAGCATGTTGTTCTTGCTTTTATATTCTACCTTATTTTATATTTATGATTTTAGACTGTCTATTTTACTAGCATGTCTTACTCTCTCTACATACTCAGTACATTCCACATATTGACCGCATACTCTATGCCATATCATCTCATGATATAGGTTTGGGTAATCCGACTCTATCTCAATGTTAGCTTGCTTCTGCTCTAGTCCAGCATCATCCTTTGTCTTAGTGAGTCCTCACGATCTGAGTTTAGGGCTGCATTTTAGATGTTAGAAAAAGCTATGACTACCCAGGCCAACCAGCTGGATGTGGCTCAAGTGAACCAAAATAGGAATGCGGTAGCAGTTAGGGTGCGAGACTTCATTAGGATGAACCCACCTGAGTTTCCTGGCCCAAAGTTGGATGAGGACCCACAAGATTTTGTCGAAGAGGTCTAGAAGATTACCCAAGTTATGGGTGTTTCAGGAGAGGATAGTATAAACTTGGACTCATATCATCTCAAGGGGGTTGCTCATATTTAATTCCAGTAGTGGAATGAGACTAGGGGAGTTGGTGCATCCCTGTTGGTTAGGACGAGTTTGTTACTGCTTGGACAGATTCTTCCCCCAAGGTTTGAGGAAATCAAAGGCTGTAGAGTTCATCAACTTGAAGAAAAATGATATGACCGTTTAGGAGTACGCCCTGAAGCTTACCCAGCTTTCCAAGTATGCTCCGAAGATGCTTACCGATTTTGGGGCTCATATGAGCAAGTTTGTGAATGGAGTGGCAGATTCATTGGTCAAGGAGCGCAAGACCGTCATACTGGTAGTGACATAGATATCACCCGACTGATAATATATGCCCAATAGATAGAGGCTGAGCAGGTGAAGGAGAAGGTGAGAGGCCAAAAGGGAGTTATAGGCATTTCCAGTAAAGATCTGGTGGTGGGCATCGCCCTCAGTTCCACCAGAGATCGTCAACCCTATCTCCATCATCAACCAACATTCCATCCAGACCTAGAGGAGATCAAAGAGGTAGACCTTCAGGATCTAGGGGTCAAAGGAGCATGATAGGGGAGCACACTTTTTCAATTTGCAAGAAGTGTGGTAGAAGAACCCAGGAGAGTTCTTGGTTGGCTCTGATGGTTGTTTCGGGTGTGGGAAGCTCAGAAATATGCTCAGAGATTGTTGTTCAGCTAGAAACAGTGACGGTAAAGGCCATGCTCCAGCCACTACTTCAACATCTCCAGCTGCTCGCCTATCTTAGCAGGGCACCTCCACTAATGCAGTGGGCGAACAACGTCAGAACAGGTTCCATGCACTTTCATCTCATCATAAGCAGGAGTGCTCACCTGATGTGGTCACTGGTATGTTACGAGTATTAAGTTACTCATGTTCATTTCTTATGATATTATGTTTTATAGAATATTTGACCCGTTGATCACTTTATGAGTTTTCACTTATAATTTCAAGTACGGAACACTATATGTTTACTGTTTCAAAACCTTGGGTTGTTATGTTTAGATTATGATGAATATCTCATGATTTTGATTACTTCAAGATATGGCTTTAAGCATATTGTCCTTACTCTCATGTTCTACCTTATTTTATATTCATGATTTTAGACTATCAATTTTACTAGCATGTTTTAATCTATGTACATACTCTGTACATTTCCGCATACTGCCCGCATAATCTATGCTATATCATCTCATGATATAGGTTTGGGTGATACGACTGCATCTCGATGTTAGCTCACTCCCGCTCCAATCCAGCATCTTGGTGATTCCTCAAGAGCTGAGGATGACAGTTTGATTGATGTCTCTTTTGTTTATGTCTTTTAGTTTCAGACTTAGCAGGCTAGTTGGGGGTGTTTTCCCATTAGCTCATCATATGTTTAGAGGCTTTTTATACAACTATGTATAAACAGATCACCATTGTTGACTTGTGTTTACGCTTATGTCTTTATGATATACAAAGTTCCGCTTATATTACATTTATGCTTTATTTCCACTTAGTAATGCTCTTATTCATTCTATGTATGTGCCGTGGGTTATTTTTGAGCCATTCCTAGATCTAGGTCCTGTGTCTCCTTTCGGAGTCCTAGCTTGGGTCATGCACTTAAAGGGCAGTGGTGTAAACATGGAAGGACCAAATAATATATGTTGCATCTTTCCCTTCTTGTCCCTTAAATGAGGGATGTCATTATGTCTCTTTAGCATAACAAATTTTAGAATATAGAGGCATTGTTCCTCATCTAATCATCTCTCCATAGGCTTGGAAGGCTCTATTTAAAGATTTCCCACCAAACACAACACCGAAAAGTGTTTAGAATGAGGACCAATACGCCCTAAGTCCAAGATTTAATTATGATTGACATTCTTACTTTTATCCACCTCCTCAACATCAACATGAATGAACAAAGAATAGTCATGGTCTAATGGTTGGAATTCTTCTTCCTGTTCCATGCATTGGCTAGTATCTGCAACACTTTGTAGTTGGGCCTCAGATGTCTCAAAATTTTCATTAAAAAAAGCTTGCAAGTCATTGATACTTGAGAAAAATTGGTCTATATATTGTTTGCAATCTATTCTCCCTACCATGAATTGATTAGCCATGTATGTTAGACATTATGAAGAGGCCCATGAAATTAATGTATTGAGCTTGTTCCAAGAACTCGCCCTTTTCTTCCACTTAAGGTTCCTCTTGAGTCTATGAACGTGACTTGCAAATCATTACATGTTTCAGCCTCATCCTTGATGTGTTGTGAGTTTACAACACTTTTGACGCTTAAAACTGAGAAAATAGCATGTACTTTGGTATGTTTATACAGATATGAGGTGCTTTTACTTTATTTCAGGAAAAATAGGTGTTGGAGAAAAATGTGCAAAAGATGTGTAAAAGTGCAGAAAATTAGCCAAGGACCAATCCTAGTACGAGCCGTACCTAGATTGTATGAGTCATACTAAGACTCTTGGAAAAACTTAGAAGGCTAAAACTATATGAAGGCAAAGTAGGACTCTTAGTATGAGCCATACCAAGATGGTACGAGCCATTACTGGATCTTGGAAAACTTCAGAGAAAATTTGCACAAGAAGTCTCTTGCTATGAGTGAAACCCATGGATCATAATATCTACTTATGACCCGTACCATGAGACATAGGGAGCTTCAGTGATTCTTAAAGACTTGGCAGAACTCCAGATGCAACAAGCAATTACGAGTCTTAGGAGCAAGGTACGAGGCGTACCACAACACTCATAGAAAAAATTAGAAGATGTCAAAGTTCTAAGAGTCAAGCCACGAATAGATTGTACGACTCATAGGACCATAGTACGAGTCATACTAGTTTCCAACACTTAGTAAATTTTGCAGCAGCCAAGGAACGTACGAGAGCCAGGTACGACCCGTACAATCATGTTAAGGGTCGTATGACCAGTCATAGGACAAGTCAGCGCCAGATATTGAAATTTCCCTGTTATCTTAGTAAAAGGTTTCTGATGTCTGTATAAATACCTTTTATGTTTTTTTAGTAGGAAAGAGGGCAGTAGACGTGTGATTACATAGAGAGAAGTTTCGTTTATGAATTATTATCATGTTTTGGAGAGCAATTATTGAGATCAACACTTGGTTATATTAATTTTTCTTGATTTTGTTAATCAATATTAAAAGCAGATTTTCTTCCAATTATTGTTGTAAGTATTTAATTATGTTTTTGTCTATGAATGCTAGTTACAATCTTATAATCATGAGAGGCTAAAACCTCCACAACTAGGGTTGTGGGAACCATGGTGAATTAGCAAAATAGGGTTACCACAAAGTGATTCAAAATTAATGTTAAATGCTTATATTGTAGTCTCTTCATTTTTAAAACATTTCTTAATGGTGTGCAACATTAAGACTTACCCGAATTCTTTTCTTGCTGGAACCTAGAGAAGTAGAGATTAGGGAAATAGAATTACAACAAAGCCTTGATTTTTATGATAATTTTTTAATTCAGCTGCAGTAGAAGGAATGTTAATTTGGGACATATTAATAATGGTTAATTTGAAATCTCTCATGAGACGTGACTCGATGATTCGGTATAGTCATCCAATAAGGACGAACCAATCGTTTGGATGAACCCTAGTTATTAGTTCTACAAATAAGCATTGGGATTGATCTCTTGTGTATACCCGAAGTATTTATAAACCCATGGGGAACACTTATCGTAGTTATTTGCGAATCTTGATAACAACCTCAATTGTGATCTTGTTTTATTATTGTTTTTCTTTAAACCCACCAATTTTGAGATAACGTACCAACAAGCTTAAGTAATGGAATTAGTCTAGATCTTACCTTATTCCTTGTGAGTTCGAGCCCAACCTCTTTGTTGGATTCTTTATTGACAACGTCCGCTTCATACTTTGCCAGGAAGTGTGTAAAAAATTGGAGCTGTTGTCGGGAATATGGCTAAGATTAGATTAATTACTCGTATTTAACTTTTGGTTGTTATTTTCCTGTTTATGTTTTCTTATTTTTCTTCTGTGATTCATTTAGGTTACACCAAGGAAGTTACCTCTTCAACCACCTAGACGGAAAACAAGAGGCTATTAATCCCAATGGGAGTGATGATTAAGATAGACACACTAGCAGCCGTCTTGATAAACTAGGGAGGAGATGGAGTATCGGGATACACAGAACTGGTAAATGCCCTAGAAGGAATGGGGTTATATAACTTCTGACCAAAGAAGTTATACCTTGACTTGAAGAACCGTGTAACTCTACTAGCAAAGCCATCAGTAGAGGTACCACCAGTTTTGGAACTAAAGGCATTACCTCATCACCTCAAATACGCATTCTTAGGTGAAGTAAACACTTTGCCTGTGATTATTATAGCCGACTTGATAGACTAGCAAGTAGAAGCTTTGGTCACAGTATTAAAAAAGCACAAAAAGCAATTGGCTAGATCATAGCTGACATCATTGGGATCGCTCCAGTCATATCTATTCCCAAAATATAGCTCGAGCCAAATTGCACACTAAGTATGGAGCATCAGTGATGCCTAAACCCACCAATGTGAGAAGTAGTGAAAAAGGAGATTATCAAGTGGCTAGACGCTGGTGTAATTTACCCCATTGAGAATAACAAGTGGGTAAGTCCGGTACAATGTGTGCCAAAGAAAGGCTAGATCATAGTGGTACCCAATGAGAAGAATAAGTAGATACCAACAAGACCAGTCACATGATCACGTTTGTGCATAGATTACACAAAGCTCAACCACTATACGTAGAAAGACCACTTTCTGATGCCATTCATGGATCTGATGCTTGACAAATTGGCAGGTAGAGGCTGGCACTATTTTCTTGGTAGCTATTCGGGGTACAATTAGATCACTATAACCCCAAAAGATCAAGAGAATACCACCTTCACTTTCCCTTATGGATCATTTTCTTTCAGGAGAATGCCTTTTGGATTGTGCAATGCAGCAACCACATTCCAGCCTTGCATGATGCCAATATTCTTGGATATAGTGGAGGACACCATCGAGGTATTCATGGATGACTTCTCGGTTGTGGGTGACTCATTCGAATCTTGCCTCAATAATTTGGGCAAAGTGTTTAATAGATGCGAAGAAACTAATCTGGTCCTAAATTGGGCAAAGTGTTTAATAGGAGGTTCATTAAGGACTTTTCAATGATTGTGCAACCATTGTGTGAGTTTCTTGAGAAGGAGGTGAAGTTCGTATTTGATGATGCATGTCTGAAGGCCTTTGAGTGCCTGAAAGAGAAACTCACCACTGCTCCTATTATTATAGCTCCAGATTGGTCTCTTCCATTTCAGGTAATGTGTGACGCTAGTGGGGTTGCTTTTGGTATTGTCCTAGGCCAACGGAGAGCGAAGATTTTTCACCCTATCTATTATGGTAGTAAAACACTTAACACGGCCCAAAAGAACTACAGTGTTATTGAATAGGAGCTTCTAGTAGTGGTCTATGCATTTGAGAAGTTTCGAGCATACTTGCTTGGAACTAAGGTGATCGTCCATATAGACCATACTTCTTTAAGGTACATAATGTCTAAAAAGGATGCTAAACCCAGGTTGATCAGGTGGGTGCTGTTTCTCCAAGAATTCAAGTTTGAGGTGAAAGACCAAAAAGGAACTAAAAATCAAGCAGCTGATCACCTACCTAGACTAGAATCTGAGGGTAGAGCAACAGGGGACATTGATATGGATGATTCCTTCCCAGAAGAACAAGTATTAGCTGAATCTCAGGACTTGATTCCCTAGTTCGCTGACTGATGAGCCCGCAAGTGTACGGGTCATGCAAGTAAAATAGTGGCTCTTTTTAAGAACCGGAATGTCGAACCCACAGGGACTGGACTACGGGGTGAAACCTTTTCAAGTATTAATTTACTAAAACTCTAATAATGAA
>JACEIK010007718.1:39845-51840 GCA_018107945.1 Datura stramonium
CGTACAATTTATATGAGAATGTACACACATTGTTGGACAAACAAGGCAAAAGCTATACATTTGAGTATCAATTTGGCATATAAATATGCCCCTGATCACTGACTTTGCAAATTATTTGGTCAGCAACATGATCCCAAAAGATATGACTCCCCAATAGAGGAAGAAGTTCTTATTCAATGCTCGAAGATACTATTGGGATGAACCATACATATTTCGCATTTTTTAGATGGGATAATTCAGAGGTGTCTGCCAGAGGTAGATATGTAGAGAATTTGGGAGGCTTGTCACTCATCCCCAGATGGGGGTCATCATAGTGGTGTCCGAACTGCACATAAAATCTTGCAATGCGGGTATCACTAGCCCTCTATTCACCAAGATGCCTATGATTATTCCAAGGCATGCGATTAGTGCCAAAGACAGGGTGGCATTACTCGCAAGCATGATTTACCATTGACCCTTATCGTGGAAGGTGAGTTTTTCGATGTATGGTATATTAACTTCATGGGCCCATTTGTTAGCTCATATGGGATGAAATATATCTTGGTGGTGGTGGATTATGTCTCCAAATGAGTAGAGGCTATTGCAATACCAAACAATGAAGGAAAAAGTATGACAATATTTTTGCGAAAGCACATATTCGCTAGATTTGGTACTCCCAGAGCAATTATCAGTGATGGTGGATCACACTTTTGTAACCGCCTATTTAGAACCCTACTGGAAAAATATGGCATCAAGCATAAGTTGTCAACACCTAACCATCCTCAGTCAAGTGGGCAGGTGGAAGTTTCAAACAGGGAGA
Organism: Datura stramonium; assembly: GCA_018107945.1. Taxonomy (NCBI): domain Eukaryota; kingdom Viridiplantae; phylum Streptophyta; class Magnoliopsida; order Solanales; family Solanaceae; genus Datura; species Datura stramonium. The sequence goes on from JACEIK010007718.1 coordinate 40,645, forward strand.
TAAAAATCATTCTGGCTAAAACAGTGAATACCAACTAGACAGATAGGTCTAGGAAGCTCGATGATGTGTTGTGGGCCTATCAAACAACTTATAAGACCCCAATTGGTTAATCTCCATATCAGCTAATCTATGGCAATTCATGTCATTTGCCAGTTGAGTTAGAGCTTAAGGAATTATAGGCTCTGTAAAATATGAACTTAAATTGGGATGAAGCAGCCAAGTAAGACTTGAACAGTTCAATAAGTTAAATGAATTCTAAATTCAACCATATGAGAGTGCGGCCATTTATAAAGAAATAGTGAATATCTATCATGATAAGAAGATTGCAAAGAGGGAGTTCAATACTGGTGATCTGGTCCTACTGTTCAACTCAAGGCTCCGTTTGCATCTCGGAAAATTTAAATCTATGTGGATGGGACCATATAGAGTGGTGTATGTGTCCCCATACAGTGTAGTGGATCTTGAGAATAAAGATGGAAAAAGGTTCAAGGTGAACAGGTAAAGGATAAAGCTATATCTAGGAGACACTAAGGAAATAAGAGGAATTGAGGCTGTGTACCTTGATGATGCTTGAAGATTAATAAAAGTTACATCGTGCCATGAGGTTATATTAGGAGCTGCGTGGGAGGAAACCCATGGAAGGTGAAGTTTGAGTAGCCACAGGTATGTTCCCTTCCTTTTGTTTTACATTATACGCTTCGAGGATAAAGCATGCTTTTTGAAGGGGGAGGGGGTGTACTTGTATTTTTGGGATTTTTTAGATTCATCCGAGGGTTTTTCTTGCCATTTTTATTTTCACTCGGGCATGCTATCTAGTAGAACTGGCATGTTTAGGATGTTCTTGTTTAATTAGNCTTGTTTAATTAGAAAGTAGCTTAGGATTACTCAACCAATAAATTGCACTAGTTTTTAAGTATTGAAAAATTGATCCTATTTAAAAAAATTTATGGTTAGTTATGTGCTTGTTGATTGCAAAGAATGATTTCTGTGGATCTTTTTGTGTTATTTAGTATATTAGCATGAGTAGTTCTAGTTAGCCATGTATAAACCGGACAGGTAGAATGAATGCAAAACATGTACCATGAGTGAGTGAAGTCTATACCTAGTTCAATATTGTGTAGAGGATCTAGAACTTTCCCGGTTGGTCTTTACCTAGGTTTTAGGATGGTTGGTTAGGAAAGGATCATAGGTCGTTTTTGTTTAGCCCATTTTAGCTCAAAGTACCCTACCAGAATAATATGAATCCCTTGATCCCGATTTTGAGCCTTAAATGAACCATTATTCTTTGATTAACCGATTAACCGTACCCATTTTTATAATGAGCCTATTTTGGCCCTTGTCCCTCATTAGACATTGTGTACCTCAACATGGGAAAAATGCCTATGTTGAGGGTGTCTAGATTAAGGGTGCATAGATCTTGGAGAGGTGAAAAAGAAAGAGAAAAGAAAAAGGTTAAAAATGAGGTATGGTGTAACAAGACAAAAAGAAGAAAAAGAGAAAAAAATTGAAAAGAAGATACAAAAAGAGAAAAATGAATGAAAATATGAAAACACACTACACCTATACAATTGCATAAAAATGGTGAAAAGGGAGGAAAATGTTGAAAAATCAAAAAGGGTGGAAAAAAAAGTGAAAAGTGGTGCCACGTGTATGTAGTGCCAAGGAGGGTATCGACAGTAAAAAAGATTTCATATCTACCATAACCAGCCTAAAAGCCTATATTACAAGTTGAATCAAGTCATATAGTGATCCTAGCCTGACCATCCAAAGAGCCGAAGTAGAGAAAACAAGGGGAAGCCTATGGTATCCGATATGCAGTATATGTAACTTCCTTGTGAGGGTGAGAGTCTTACTTGTTCAGTCTCATATTTCATATTTTTCTATGTCTGTGAGTGGGGGACTTCATTTGCTGTGAGGATACATGGTTTGTGTTCGATTCTGCCAGTTGTCCATGTGAGAAGCATTGGTGATGACTTGACTATATGCTAATAACTAGATGAAATATCTTAATCCCTATTTAACATGATTTGTTGTAACTTGTTGTGCATATGCTGATTTGGTTTAATGGAAAAAGGGTCAAAAGCTGTTTGAGTTTATGGTGCAAATTTTGATTGATGTTGATTGTAGTATCCTAGGTTTATTTTCTAGTTAAGCTTCGCTTTTAGTTTTTTGTTTTCTTTTCCTAAGTACATGCAAAAGTGTTGATGTGCTATGAGTTTACATCACATTAGACGCTTAAAACTGAGAAAATAGCATGGACGTTGGTATGTTTATACGGATATGAGGTGCTTTTACTTTGTTTTCAGGAAAAATAGGTGTTAAAGCAAAAATGTGCAAAAGATGCATAAAAGTGCAGCAAATCAGCCAAGGACCAATCTTACTATGAGCCATACCTAGATTGTATGAGCCATACTAAGGCTCTTGGAAAAACTCAGAAGGCTGAAACAATGTGAAGGCAAAGTATAAGTAACTGGAGTCATGGAAAACTTCATAGAAAATTTGCATAAGAAGTCTCATGGTACGATTGGAACCCATGGATCGTAACATCTACTTACGACCTGTACCATTAGCTGAGGGGAGCTTAAGTGATTCTTAAAGACTTGAAAAAAATCCAGATGCAATAAGCAATTATGAGTGGTAGGATCAAGGTATGAGGCGTACCATAACACTCGTAGAAAAATTTAGAAGATGTCAAAGTTCTCAGATTCAAGCCATGGATGGATTGTAGGACTCGTAGGACCCTGGTATGAGTCATACTAGTTTCCAACACTTAGTGAATTCTACAGCAACAAAGGAACATACAAGAGCTAGGTACAACCTGTACAATTTAGTTATCGGTCATATGACCAGTAGTAGGATGAGTCGACGCCAGGTATGGAAATTTTCCAGTTATCTTAGAAAAAGGTTTCTGATGTCTGTATAAATACCTTTATACTTTTTTAGTAGGACAGAGGGCAGTAGACGTGTTATTACATAGAGATAAGTTTTGTTTATGAATTATTATCAAGTTTCGGAGAGCAATTATTTAGATCAACACTTGGTTTTATTAATTGTTCTTGATTTTGTTCATCAATATTAAAAGCAGGTTTTCTTCCAATTACTATTTTAAGTATTTAATTATATGTTTGTCTATGAATGCTAGTTATAATCTTACAATCATGAGAGGCCAAAACCTCCATAACTAGGGTTGTGCGAACCATGGTGAGTTAGCGAAATAGTTTTGACAAAGTGATTCAAAACCTATGCTAAACGCTTTTATTTTATTCTCTTCATATTTAAGCATTTCTTAATGGTGCGCAACATTAGGACTTTCCCGAATCTTTTATTTGCTTGAACATAGAGAAGTAGAGATTAGGAAAAGGGAATTACAATAAAGTCTTAATTTTTATGATCATTGTAAAACTTGAGCTCCGGTCGCAGGAAAGTTAATTTGGGACATATTGATAATGGTTTGTTTGAAATTTCTCATAAAACCTGACTCGGTGATTGAGTATAGTCATCCAATAAGAACGAACCAATCGTTTGGATGAACCCTTGTTATTAGTTATACAAGTAAGTTTTGAGATTGATCACATGTGTATACCCAAAGTAGTTACGAACCTATGGGGAACACTTACCCTAGTTATTTGCAAATCTTGATAACAACCACAACTGCGATCTTGTTTTATTATTATTTTTCTTTAAACCCCCAATTTTGAGATAACTTACCGACAAGTTTAAGTACCGGCATTAGTCTAGATATTACCTTATTTTCTGTGGGTTTGACCTCAACCTCTTTGTTGGGTTCTTTATTGACAACATCTGCTTCATACTTTTCCAGGAAGTATGAGGTTGAGCGTTATCAATCCTTCATCTTCGTGAACCTGGTGCTCATCCTTTCTAAGGATTTTCTTTGTTCAGTATACTTCTCTCTCATTACTTCCATATGCTCGAGGATCTGTTTTACCATATCGCTAATTTGAGCATGATGTTCCTCCTTTTCATTATCCCTGTAAGCATAAAAAACAATAGGAGGATCATAATATGGGCTTGGTCAAGGGGAATAAGAATTTGGGCAACTGCTGCAATGGCCATCCAGACCACGACAACACTACAATTATGACAGTGTTGCCACAAGTGGGGTCCTCCATATTCAGAACGGATTACCAAAATGTGAATGCCCATCATTCGACCCATTTACATTCCAAGATGTAATGTAAAGAAGAGTGGTAAAATACTAGAAAAATAAAAATAAAAATAAAAATCTATATAATATATTTAAAAAAATTTAATACTTAAACAAATAAAGAAAACAAAAGTTTTATTTAGAAAAACAGATAAAAATTGAATAGCTAAATAAAAATTCAAACTAGCAAAACAATCTTTGACAAGTCCTCAAAAATGACGCCAAAAACTTGAAGTTGCCAAGCCCACAAGTGAACGTAGTAATCAAGTAATAGAGGATGGTGAAGTCTCGATATCGTACCCAGAGAGACTTGTCAGATTAATTGCTTCAGTTTGAACCTTTATTTCACTATTCGAGTAAGCACAAATAAAATGGCGAAATGGTTTTGTGATTATTCTACTAAACTTGGAATGTATATTAAACTAAGAAACTAAATTCGTTTGCAAAGAGTTTATAATTCAATTGATGATAGAAATCTAGGGTCTTGACACTTTTGCTTTTAGGTTGAGTTTTAGGATTCAACTACGCTAGACTAAATCCTCTAAGATTGCTAGTTGCAAGTTACGAACTCACTTCTCAACTATTCTCCCAAATTGTCAAAACTATCCCATGAATCCTAACCCCTATATCCCTATGGTTGCAGGAGAAACATGAGACAATAGTTAAAGCTACTTGGCTCAACTGAGTAGGGTTGCACGGTATATCTCTATATTTAACAATGAAATCAACTCTTGAACTATTGAATAAGATAATTGAAACCTACTCTATGTTTCATTTTAAACCTCATTAGTTCCCTCACTTGATTTCAACCAATGATCCAAAATATAATATTCGAAAGGTGATCAATTTAATGAATACGCATAAAAACAAATAAGCATAAACAATCTTAAAAAAAAGAATCAATGTCTAGCATAAATGAATATTCAAACTAAAATCATCAAGCCATGGCCAAAATGCCATAAAAGGGGTTTAGACACTAATGTTCAAGTGCAAAACAAAAGAATTCATCATTCGAATTGACAAACATAAAAATAATGAAGAAAAATCTAAGAAGAAAATGTCTTCTTTCTCTCCCCCGAAACACTGTGTACAATGATCGATTTGATTGGAAGATAGACTAACAAATACCCTATACAAAGTATTTATAAGCATGTTAACAAATGACTCTTTTGCCCTTAAGTAATTCATCTTTTGGACTTAGAAAAATTCATCCCGGATAGGTCCTGGCTTGCCACGCTAGCCATCTCGCCAGAATTTCTTTTGATGTTTTTCTTTTGGGGAACCATTCTCCCATATAACCATGGTGTTAGTCAAAATTTTGCAGTTCAGGTGTTGGTGCATCACTTCTCTTAATGCACTAGAGTGTTAGAAAATTTTCCTTCTGAAGTCTGGGTTCTGGTGTGCCACTCCAGCCAATGCACCATGGTGTTAGAAAATTTTTCCAAGTTTGAAAGCTCTCTGGCGCACCACTCCACTCAATGCGCCATGGTGTTTATAAAAAATTCTTATGAAGTTTAGGGTCTAGTGCGCCATGTCAGCCATAGCACCAACCTGAGCATAATTTTCTCTGTAGTTTAGTGGCTGGCGCGCCACTCCAACTATCTCACCAGGCCAAATTTTTCTCGAGTTCTTCTTTCTTCACACCTAGGACTATTTTTGAGTCTTTTTCCATGTGTTACCTGCTAAAATAATCTAAAGATATTTGTTAGTTCATTTAATACACATTTATGAAACCTTGTTTTTTATAAGGATAATCATCCCAAAACATGATAAAATATGGGTAAAATTATAGAAAATGGGCTTAAGAATATGCCCAACATCAGTATGATACAAGATATCAGTATTCCTACTTGGAAGTGAGAAGTGATCAATATGGACTTCATCATAGGGTTGCCTCATACACATTGACATCATGATTCTATTTGGGTGATTGTAGACCGGATGACTAAGTTAGCATAATTCTTAGCAGTCAAGACTACAGATTAAGCCGAGGACAATGCTAGACTTTACATTCAGGAGTTTGTTCGGTTTCATGGAGTTCCATTGTCTATCATCTCATATAGGGGTACTCAGTTCACCTCTTAGTTTTGGAGATCGTTCATGTGAATCTTAACACAACTTTTCACCCCAGACAGATGGTCAAGATGAGCAGACCATTCATACTCTTAAGGACATGTTGACAACTTGCATGATTGATTTTAAAGGTATTTGGGATAATGACTTACCTCTTATTGAGTTTGCCTACAATAACAGTTACCATTCTAGCATTCAGATGGCTCCATTTGAGGCTTTTTATGGGTAGAGATGTAGATCACCTATTGGATGGTTCGTGGTAGGTTAGGCTACATTGATAAAGCCATATTGATTTCATGAGGCTATGGATAAGGTTCATCTTATTAGAGAAAGGCTAAAAACAGCTCAATGTCGACATAAATCATATGTGGATGTTAGGGGGGGGAGCTTGAGTTTGAGGTTGATGATTGGGTGTTTTAGAAGGTGTCTCCTATGAAAGGAGTTATGAGGTTTGGTATGAAAGGAAAGCTTAGTCCCCAATATGTTGGTCCTTATAGAATTCTGAGGTGAGTTGGCAAGTGGCTTATGAGTTGGAGCAACTGGCAGAGTTAGCTTTGGTTCTTCTAGTTTTTCATGTGTCCTTATTAAAAAAGTGCATTGGTGATCCTACTCTAGTTGTTCCAATAGAGAGCATTGGTGTGAAGGAAAACCTTACCTATAAGGATGTTTCACTTGAGATCCTTGATTGTCAGGTTTGGATGTTGAGAAATAAAGAGGTAGCTTTAGTGAAGGTTTTGTGGAGAAATCAGTTATTTCGGGGAGCTACATAGGAAGTCGAAGAAGATATGACTAGATACCCACATCTTTTCTTTCCCAGCTCAAATCCTACATGAGGTATTAATTCCTTCTTCAGTGTTTTTTTCAGTTTCATGTTCAGTTCATGTTTCTCAGTTCTCTTCGTGTCCTAGTACGCATGCATGTTTCATGAATTCAGTATAGTCATGTGTCTTGGTCTGGAGTTAGTCGTTGTATAAATTTTCAGCTATAGTTATTCGATTTCGGGATTACAGTTCCTTCCCTATCCTTCAAGTTTGCTTAATGTACATTCAATGATGAATGTTCCTAAGAGGGAGATAATGTAATGCCCCGAAGAGCCCCTAAGATTAGATTCGAGATTTTCAGCAGAAACTAGTAAGATTATGGCACCAGGTCATACCATGAGCATCAGGACAGTTCGTCCTATGAACCAACAAACCTTTCGTAGTGCCCCATGGTATCGAACTTTTTGAAAAATGTTGAAAATAGCCCTTCACCAATGAGGGGATTGTATGACCTATTGTTTGATTGTACCAGTTGTCATTTCTAGTCATTGGAGTAGGTTCAGAGAGTGATTTAGAGGCAATGTACGAACCAATGAAAGGATTCAATTGGCCATTATATGGACCAATGACTCGTTGTGTTGGTCGTTGGTTCTACCAGTTTCAGATATAATTTTGACAGTTCGGGGGTATTTTGGTAAAATACTATGCTTTTAACTCCTATTGATTTCATTTTAGGCTTTCTAAAGTTCTGATTAAAGGGTTAAACTAAGATAAACCCTCACTCTCTTTAGAACACAATAAGTTAGGATTTCTTTCTCAAGGCAAGACTAGGGTTCATCATCTCCATCTTCCCGATTTCTATTGGATCTTTAAGAAAAGTTAAGGAATCATATAACTCAGGTATGTAGGGTCATGAATGAGGAATTTCTTCCACCCTCATGCCCAGTTTCATCTCTATCTCATGAATTGAAGTATCCAAGCATGATCTTGAGAAATTCTAGGGTTATACCCAATTCTCATGAAATATTTTATGATCTATTATGAATTCAAGTATCTTAAGATTCAATTCATATTTTATGATTATGAATGCATGTTTTCTGCTAGAATCTCTCATGAATATATGATTTTCAATATATGATGATTTTACTCAAGTATGTATGATTTCATGAATCTCAAGCTTATGTATCATGGTCGACTCAGCAGCAATGTTTTCATGTCTAGTTTCCGTATGTCAAGTATGATTATGGTTTTTATGTTTTCAACTAGCTCATACAAAACCAAGTATATTTTTATGATTATGATTATGAGGAATATACATGTTTTGGGAGTTGTATCTAGTATCGAGTAAGTTGGGGTTCAGTGCACCTAGGTCTCAAAATTATGTGCCACCGTTGAATAAGGGGTCCTCGTTAGTTGAGAGTGTCTCCCTTGCCCCTAACCTAAGGTTTCCATGCCAGTTGAGAGTGTCTCGCTTATGCTACTGGGCTTAAGATTACGAGTGATATCACAACTTTATCGTTGTTTTCCCTGAAAGGTTTAGAACAGCTCTGCTGACTTGAGCGAGATAATTGGAGCATCATGTGCTCATTCATGATAGTGTCAGTTATGATGAAGACTTCCACTATTCCTCATATTTTAAGTTATTCATGTACAAGATTTATGATATCATGTTTTATGGTGTAATTGACCCATTGATCAGGTTATGAGCTTTTACTTATGTTTTCAAACATGTTAAATCATATGATTTTACTTTCAAAATCTTTGGGTTATTATGTTTTTGCTTATGATGAACTCATGTTTATGACTATCTGATTATCATGATTTTTGCATGTTGTCCTTACTCTCATATCTTAGCTTATTTTATTCTCATGATTTAGACTATCAGTTTACTAGTATATTTTACTTACCTTACATACTCAGTACATTCAAAGTACTGACTGCATACTTGTATGTAATATCGTCTCATGATATACGTTCAGGTAATTACTCTCAGCCCCGATGTTAGCGTTGCTCCCGCTTCAATTCAGTTCCAGTTTTGTTACGTCCTCATGATTCGAGGAAATTGATTTTGTTATATGTTTCTTCATTTATTCCTTTTAGTTTTTAGATTTTTGTAGAGCTAGCCGGGTGTATTTTCCCATGAGCTCATTGTATGATTAGAGGCTTTTCATACAACTAGGTATAGATGGTTCAGTGTTGTTGAATTGTTGTCTACGTTTATGCTTTATGTTATGTACAATATTCCTTTCCACTTAGTTTATTCTCAAGAATATGCTATCTATATTCCATGGGATAGGCTGAAGCCATTTGGTTCTAGGTCCCGTGTCACGGTATGGGGTCCATGCTCGGATCGTTACGGTTTTTTCTAGGAACACCTTCCAAAGTTGCTCCAAAGCTCCAAACCTTCCTTTATAGCTCTTTTTGGGTCAATTTCCACTACATTTACCTATTAAGAAACTACAAAGTCACAATATATAAATACAAGCATAATTCACAAAAATGATACCCAAAAGGATGACAAAAGTTCTAAAATGCGAGGAATATAGAGGCTAAAAATTTGTATTTTCGGCCTCTCATCACTGAACTTTCTCCATAACCTGATAAACTTAATATAGCCCTATCAACGTAGATCTCCTACCTAAAAGTACCCACTAGATGATCAAGATCTCTGCCCATAAAGTGCATTGAATGGGGCTATCTGAATATTGGAGTGAAAGCTTGTCATGACCCGAGCTAGGACCCCGGACCGATACACGGGATCTAAAACAGTGAATGGCTCCACTCTAACCCATGTTACATACATATTATGACTTAAGAGCATAATCAAGAGGATTTTAATTATAAGCATTAAATAGAGGAAAACTACATAATGTAAAGCATAGGTAAGAGTGATAATATGTCACGACCCGAAAATAGGCCCGGATCGAGATAGGAGACAGGGAACCCGGAGAGGCTCTACATCAACCCATGGAATGATCATATCATAACATTATCTAAATAATAATTAACAAAAATAATAACCAAGTGGAAGCAAACTGAAAGAGTCTAATTTAAAATCTCAAAATAACAAAATCACATAAAACTCTGATACAAAGCTGAATCTATCTATACAAGTCTAAAAGCCTCTACTAAACTGACGAGTTGCTAGGACAAGCCCCCCTCTAACTCCTAAGGTATGAAAACTGAACATAAATGAAAATATAAATCGCGTCCCCAAGAGATGAGGACTCACCACAAGCAGCTGAGAGGGGGAATAAAGTGTATCTAACCACGTGGCTGAGTTTAGAAACCTAAATATATATCATAAAATGATATAACACATAAAGTATGCGGTCAGTACTTGAAATGTACTGAGTATGCGATAAATTTAAGTAAACTAAACATCCAAGTATACAAGAAGGAAGTAAACTGAATACATCGACATATAACTGAGCTAGAATACTACAACCCTGCCTGAGATAAACATATGCGTTGACATGAAGCCTTTATTCGAAAACATTTACTGAAGTATAATCAAACGGGTGCATAAGGGTCATGTGTAGTACATATACTAAAAACTGAAGCTGTAACTAATATCATACATTGTACTGACAATCTACTGATAATTGAGTCTGAATTCGGCTAAGCTGATTTTAACTAAAATCTAAAATTTATACGGAGCTGAGCTGAACTGATATCGTAGATGAAGGGTTAAATTTTCTTCTATAGAGAGTCCTGACTGAGTAAGGGAAACATTCTCTGCTATGGAGAGTCCCTAACTGACTAAGGGAAACATTATCTACTATGGAGAATCCCTGACTCACTAAGCAAAACATTCTCTGCTATGGAAACCTTTGACTGACCAATGGAAACATTCTCAGCTACAGAGAGTCCCTGTATGAGTAAAGGAAACATTCTTGGCTATGGAGAGTCTGTGACTGACTAAGGGAAACATTCTTGGCTATGGAGAGTCCGTGACTAACTTAAGGAAATATTCTCGGCTATGGAGAGTCCCGATAAACTAAAACATAGATATCACTGCTTTGACGTCTGATGTTGGGTAGAATTACATGCTCAAGTGATACTCAAATTCTTAATTTCGTCTTGTTTATCTATCATTATTTGTACATTCTAATGTGATTTGTAGTTAAAATGTGAATTTATACTAACCAACATGATTAGTGTTGTTTTGCAGGAAAAATGTAATTTTAGGAAGCT
>JACEIK010007719.1:14901-43915 GCA_018107945.1 Datura stramonium
CTACATAAATAATACCTACATAACTAATACATGAATAACTAAAACTTGCACAATTAATCTCTGCATAAAATAATACATAGATTTCCTTATAACTAATTCATGTATTACTAATACCTGCATCACTCTAACCAATAATCAAACCACTCTTTAACACTTAAGTCAATTTAGAATGTCAAAAGAATGATTATTGTATATTTTCAAAATATACCTATCTCTTAATATAATTATATTAGTCAAATTGCTACACCTGTTTTTTTTAAATGTTGTGTAAATCTTATCCTATTAAATAAAAAGGAATGGAGGGAGTACTTTTTTATTTTAGCAAATTAAGATAAATTTATCATTTTCATCCAATACTATCCTTATCACTAAAAAGCTATATAAAATACTAGTAATCAAATTTAAATTTTCAAAACATAATTAATAAAATTAATTTAGTAAAATAAATCTCTAATAAATTTTTTGTTCAAAGAGCATGTCAAATCAGCACGGATCGAGTAAAAAAAAACAAAAAAAAAAACTTTTTAAGGAGTATATCAATTTAAACATGAACATATAAAAATAGACAGAGAAAGTAATATTAAATCCATTATTGGTCACCCATAGCCATTGGCACAGACGAAAAGGTATTTAGTCTCTTGTGGTATGTTGTTTATTTAAAACCATAAATTTAATTAATATAGCGATTCAGGGGGAAGGAATTGCTATTAGAATTACTTGGGAAATAGGTTAAATTCATTGTGTTCACACTACTATTCTTCATTTGCGTTCGCAATCTACACAAGTGCAAAGAATTGGCCAGACAAACAGAAAGAAAGAGGAATGTTTGTTGGTTTTCTTGAATATATTAGTATCGATGACTTTAACGGTTTTGCCTATTAAAAAAAACAAATTAATACTCCAAATAGGAAAGAGATTTATTTATTTAACTAAGAAAAAAATTTGTCATGGCGTTGAAATCGGGAGGAATTTGCCATGTTATGTCTTCAATCTTTGCAAATTTGAACTGCGCGCGGTCGGCATTAATAATTAGAAAGAAAGTGAACTAGTAATGGCATCAATTATAAAGAAAATTGGGAGTCACAGGTAAGCATATACCTCCACCGCACACTAATATATGGTGGAAAATTCGAATTCCGTAAGCAATATCTTTCTTATACACCAGAAAATGACCTTATAATGATTTTCACCATTTTATTTATCGATTGCTTCTGTTATTCTTCTCATGGGTCTGTTGTGGAAAAAAAAAACTAATGTATTATTTATAATGATTCATAAAATCAAGATCCCCCTTGTTCACTTCTCTTCTCACAATATAATAATTATAATAATAAATAAACACAATAGCATGCCCACGATTAAAATAAGGTAAAGTTTGAAGATAAGTTTTATACTCAATTAATTTCTCAGCCCCTCTAGTCGGGTGGGCTCCGATCGATTTTTCGATCAGATCCCCCTAAAAATCGTACGTGCGGGTCTCCCCGCATGCGGCTCACACCATTCGAGGTGGCCCAGTCCAGCATTCATTCATAAATCTTGTAGTGAAATTGAGACTGCTCAACCTCGGAAGCTAATTCACGTGTAGACGGCAGCACTGTCTGTCGTACCGTTGGCGCTATCTATTCATCTAATTTGCATTATTTCATTTTCTATTTTTTATAAACTCACTCCCTCTTTCTTCAAGAATTCATCCACTTTCCTTTACTACTAAAATGGGATGTGATTAACATCCAATCTGTATTATTTGTCGACTGTACCATATTCTAACTAGCTAGTATTTATTAATAAATTTAGCATAGTAGTAAAATGCTACAAAGATTCTTAATTAATGTTGATTGAAAAATGGAATCACGAATTTAACGGAAAACGTTTGAAATCTAAAACCACTAACAAGTTATGAAACTTCAAGCACTGCAATCTAAATACATAATCTATGTGACATTCTCCGTGAATAAATATAATATCTAAATATAAAGCAATTTGAAAGAAGTCGATATGACAATTATTGATAAGAGTCAAACATAGCTCAACTTAGGTATCTTGGATGGCCGGAAAAAAAGATAGTATTATTTCAATACATGTAGTTTGATCTATCACATAGTGGTACAAAGGTGAATCATCAACATAATATAATTAAAGTTAAACACATGAGATAATATGATCGTTATGATTCTTTTATCCTTTGCATAGAGATAAAACTAATTGATGGATGATTATAAAGACTAAGTCTGTGGATAGGATTGAGGTTGATAATGTGATAGATGTAGCGTACCAAAACGATATGGCAGTTTTTCGTCAAACAGTGGACGCTGAGTTAGAAAATAGTCTAAAACATCCTAAATCTATATTAGAAGAAATTGATGATGATTAGGTAACTGCAATCACAAATATTGAGGAAGAATAATATGAATGAATCATATGTGGAGGAAGAATCAGTTGATGAATATGAAACAAGCGAGAAAGAAGAATAAGAGAATAATGGAAATAAAATAAGTAAGGATGAAAAATGGGAGAATGATAACTAGCATGTTGATTTATTTTTTTTTTAAGATAATTTTATTCTATATTTGTAAATATTTTTATACTAATGTAAAATTGTATGCAAATGTCATCAGGGGGTGGTGATTGAGGTTGAGGTTTTTGTGCGCCTCATTTTTTATCGAGAAAAGCGGGTCAAGACATGTGACAACTATTTTAAGATTTAAAAAATAAGAGTTGTCACCTAATGAATTATGGTGCGTTAGGGCACCATATATACTAAACTAATTACGTGTATGAATCTGTTTAACTAGTCTATGTCACCAAAGTTGGATAAGAGTTCAAAATATCTTGAAAGAAAGGTGTTAGATACTTTTTAGGTCCATAAATATTGATCCTTTCCGTGTTTATTAATAATGTATGGGAATTAAGCAGGCAAACAAGGTCAATTTGTTAAGCCTAGATTAACTAAGTGATAAAAGTAATAACTTATAGCAATATGAATAAGATAACTTAACCTATTTGTTGATACTAAATGATAAAAAAAAAGCATTGCTACATGAAATAAATAAATGTAAAAAATCAATAAATAGAACAAAATTTTCAAACAAGCGAGAAAAAAGAAATTTGAACAATAGTGAAAAAGACAGATTCATTAATATTATACACAAATTGATACAAATTCATAGTAAAATCCTACTTGAAATAGATCCCAGCTACCCCAAAATAAAGTAAAGAAAAGCAGAAGAGAAATAAATATCCAAGAAACATACAACCGAATGAATCAATCGAGAGTGATCCCTCAACTCCTTTGCAAAGCCTATAAATACCTTTTAGTCAAAGTGCAATGACTACTAATCCATGGGCGTATCATGTAGATCACTCCCGAGGAGGAAAAGAGTTATTATCCTAACGGGATCACCCTATACTAAATAAATAATACTTCATAACTAACTTAATGGTTGCTCGTATTATTCGATGAGCAATAGACTATCATTTCCCCCTACGCACTTTATTAGCTAATTATTAGTCCTAGAATCATTCTAAAGAAAAGAAAAGACTAAACACCCTAACATGTATCTACCTGTCCTAATCTTAATGTCCAAGAGGCATTGGATTACTATTTTGGTTTTTGGGGTCTAGACATGCTAAATCCTAAGGCTGTTAATGTGTGAAAAAATGTCAAGCAAAATAGATAATAGCTTAAAAGCAATTAACATGCAAAGATTGCATATAAGTGTCATGATTCAAGTGGTCTTAATTGGCATCCACACTGACACCTCGGTGCGCAAACCATCATTCCAAACTAATTTATTCACTTACTCCCTCATTTTAATTAAAATCGAGCAACATATTGAGAAAAATGCCGAAGTCTTAAATCAGTAATTAAAAATTCAAACTCATAAGGAAACTAATGATTAAATCCCCAAGAACTGAAAGTCACTGTACAAAGGACTATAACATAAACAATGTCTAAGAGTAGTAAAAATAAAATTAAATAATAAATTAATGTATGAAATCAAAAGACATCAACTAAGGAAGATTTATGGCAGACTGGGTAGAAATCAGCTCACCACAGATAGAATGTCAAATTGTCACGCTAGAGATGAGGTCGGGATGAACTTCCTGGATCATAGTCTGCACTCAATAAAAGAAGTGCATGAGTAGCATCAGTACAAATACTATATATTGGTAGACCTCATAGGCCGACCTTAAATAATAACAAGTATATATCGTAATTAGACAAACAAACAACAACCGAAACAAACAACTATTAATAAAATACAATCTAATGTAAAATAGTTCATGGTTAAAAATTGGCTTGCTCACTGGTTTAGGCCTCGTTACAGCGGTACTTGACCGCGATACTAGTCCCGCTGCAGTTGGGTTTCTGTTGCTGCTATGGTACTGTGCTAGGCAATAACTCGATTTTGTTAACGATCTTTAGTTTACACAGTTTTCAACAACAATTTACAATCAATAGTCTTTTTCACTATTTTACATCTAGCATCATCAATCAATCAAAACAGGTAAATAATTCCCAATAACCAATTCACAACAACACAGACTTACATGGTAAGTGAACACAAATAATACAATGAATCATGTATATGTTGAAAACGCACAGGTAAATAGCCCTATCTCATTGGTCCACTTTCCGTTACAGCGGATCCGACAGTTTTCCTCTCTCACCACTATGGTGGACCTTTGACTGTTATGGCGGTCTCACTGCAGTCCTCATGCTAACTAGTAGCTCTATAATCTGCACAGGTTTTCCAACTCATACTTAAATATGTTCTTACTACCCTCCCCTTTTGAGCATATATTAGCTCACTGCCATGAGAATTCTACAAGGTGCTAAGGCCATTAATTAACATATAACAACAAATATGTTATTACATCAGATACAAAATTAAATCGTCTTTCGTCCTTGAACGGTAAAAAGAAATAAAGGAATAGAAAGTATCCGAATCAATGAAAAGCTGAGGATATTTGTCATGCAAGTCTGCCTCGTCCCAGGTGGCCTCCTCCACAGGACCTTCATCATCGATCACTACCTCCTTGGACTCCCATCGCAAAATCTTATCATGAATCTTGCTCAGTTTGACATCTTGCATTGTTTAGACTTAATCTCATCTAGAAACAACGATCTGGCCTCTACACTAGCCAATACTCCACCCGACTCAAACACTATAAGTCTCATAAAGATGCTAGCCACTGTTTGAACTTCCCATTCCATCGGATGCTGGGTAGCCTCGAAGCAAGACAAGCTACCCCTACTTACAACTTTCCTTCTCAATGCATCAGCCACTATGTTGGCTTTACCTGGATGATACAAGATAGTGACATCATAATCTTTGAGCAGAAACATCTATCTTAACTGTCTCATGTTAAGGTCCCTCTGAGTAAATACATGCTGTAGGTTGTGATGGTTAGTGAACACCTCACAACGAACCCCATACAGATAGTGCCTCCAAATTTTCAGTGCAAAAACCACTGCTGCCAACTCTAGGTCATGCGTAAGGTAGTTCTTCTCATGCACCTTAAGCTACCTGAAAGCATACACAATGACCTATTTTTCCCGAATTAACACAACACCCAAGCCAGATCGTGAGGCATCACAATAAATCACAAAGTCTTTACCTTCCAGTGGCAATGCCAAAATTGGGGCTGTAGTCAACAAAGTATTGAGCTTATAGAAGATCTTTTCACATTCATCCTACCAGTGAAAGGGTATATCTTTCTAACTTAGTCGGTTCAACCGAGATGCAATAGCAGCGAAGCCCTTCACAAACCAGCGGTAGTAACTATCCAACCCTGCAAAACTACAAACTTCTATCACTGTTGTGGGCCTTGCCCAATCCCTGACTGCCTTCACCTTCTATGGATCAACCATAATCCCTTCTTTTGAGACCACATGTCCCATAAAGGAAATAGATGATAGGCGAAATTCAAACTTGGAAAACTTCGCATACAATAGTTTCTCCTTCAACAAACCTAAGGCAATCCTCAGATAATCCTTGTGTTCCTATTTACTCTTTGAATATACTAGGATATCATCAATTAAAATAATTATGAATGAGTCCAAGTAAGGCTTAAAACTTCCATTCATTAGACTCATGAAAGCAACTGGAGCATTAGTAAGTTCAAATGACATAATCAAAAACTCCTAGTGCCTATATCTGGTCCGAAAAGTTGTTTTCAAAATGTCCTCTGCGCGAATCTTTAATTGGTGATAACTTGACCTCAAGTCAATTTTTAAAAATATTGACACACCTTAAAGCTGATCGAATAGATCATCTACGGGGAAGAGGATATTTATTCCGGATGGTGACCTTGTTCAATTGACGGTAGTCAATGCACATTCGCATACTCCCATCTTTTTCTTAACAAACAACACTGAAGCACTCCACAGAAAAGAACTCAAATGAATAAACTCTTTGCTAAGCAACTCTTGTAGTTGTTCTTTCAACTCCACCAACTTAGCTGGTGCCATTCGATATGGAGGAATGGAAATAGGCTGGGTCACTGGCTCTAAGTCTATGTAGAAATCAAAATCGCGGTCTGTTGGCATGCTAGGAAAATCCATAATGAATACCTCTAGAACTCATGAATAATAGGAATTGACTCTATGGGCAGAAGCTCTACACTAGTATCTAGAATATGCGCTAGATATGTTGAACCACCTCACTCTACTAGTTTTCGGGCATGAATGAATGAAAAGATTTTTTTAGGAGTAGGGCTATAATCCCCTTTTTACTCCAATCTAAGCACATCAGGCATCGCTATAGTAACTGTCTCAGCATGACAGTCCAAAATAACATGGTAAGGGGACAACCTACTCATCCCAAGGATAACATCAAAATCCACCATATCCAAGATTACCAAATCAACCTAGGTCTCATACCTCATAAATTCTACCGAAAAGGTATGATAGACTCTATTAACAACCAGAATCCTAACAGTAGTATAGACATAAATTGGAGTATCAATAACATTAGAAAGAAGGTTCAACCTAACAACAAAATAAGCAGAGACACACGACAAGGTAGAATTAGGATCAAATAAAGCAGTAGCCATGCGATCACATACAAGAATGGTACCTGTGATAACTGCATTTGAAGCCTCTACCTCAGGTCTGCCCCGGAATGCATAGATATGAGCTTGGCTGCCTTGACCCACACCTGTTGTGCTATGTACCACCTCTAGAGACTTGAGCACCACTTCTACCAGTCTAAGCACTCCCTCTGCTAGGATGGGCTCCATCTTTACTAGTTGGGTGGCCGCCCCGCCCAAGTTGAGGGCGATCCCTGCTGAAAACACTATTTCCCCTACCTATTGTAGTTGGGGCTCGGGGAGTCTAATATGGAACAATCTTCCCACGCTGTCTGAACCTGGGTTACCACCTTCAAATGTGGCCATACTCACCACACTTGTGACAAACCTTATCTATCATAGGCCTTTGAGCTATGACAGAAGAGATAGGACGGGCCCCAAAATTTGAACGAGCCACCAATGTACCTCCCACAGTACCCGAAGTACGCTGACTGGACCCTAAAGGACCCTCAGTTGATACTTTCATAGTTGACTGAATGGGGCATCTAGAGTACCCTTGAGGAACCGGGGCCTTGGAGAAAAAAACACTGAAATTGCCCTCCCTTCGAGCCTTCTTCTTGACATTCTTCACATAACTATCTAGTTTAACCCACTCTACATTTTTGACATGCTCGACTACCTCTTGGAAATTCTTACTTGAAGAGACCATCTATAAGGCTAACAACTAGAGTCCGACTAGACCCTACATAAACCGTCTAATTATCTCCTCCTTTGTGGGCAGTAACAGTAAAGTATACCTGGATAGGGAGTGGAACCGAGCCTCATAGGCTACAACTGAGGAAGCCCCTTGCTCAATGCTGGTGAACTCATCACGCCTTCGATCTCGCAAAGTGCAAGGTACATACTTCTCCAAGAAAGTGGAGTAAAACTGAGTCTAAGTCAATAACGGCGATCCTATCGGTCTGCACTTCAAAAATACTTTTCATAGAGATTAGCATCCCCCATAAGCTAAAAAGTGACAAATCCACCCCGTATTTCTCCACAACTCCTATATTATGGAGCCTCTCATGGAGTTCGATGATGAATTCATAGGCATCCTTAGTCTCAATGCCATAAAAGGTGGGAGGCTTCATCTTTGTGAACCTATAGAATAAATCATGCTCCTCTCCAGTCATTACCGACCCAGCCACCAATCTCGGAAACATACTTGTGACAAAAATATTATCCATATGGGGAGATACAATGGCAGCATGTTACACCCCCAAGTGCTGACCTGCTGGAGCTGCAACTACGACTCTATTGCCTACTAACCCGCTCAGCAAGTTCGAGACTTGAGCCAAAACCTTTGAGGAAGTCAGAGCGCCTGCAACACCTCCCTGCACTGGTACCACTACCTCCTTTGCTACCTCCTCTACTACTCTATCCTGGCCTCTAGGAGAATGGGGCTCAGACCTTTCCCGGGTCAGAATAGCAGCTAAAACTCTGCCTTTAACTGGAGTCGCTCTCCGTCTGCGACCTCGTTCTCTTCCTCTGGCCCGTCCCTTAGCACAAGACATGACCACTGCAGCCAGCTCGGTTACCTCTTCTTGAACTCCTTCTGAACATGTCCTAACCATCTATGAGAGAAATAAATAAATTTGTTAGATACCAATTTGGATCACCAGATACCAATTGGAATCAAGTAATAGCAAAAAGGAAGGAAAGAATGGAGTTTTTCCTAAAGTCTTGTAGCCTCCCGAAGATAAGTAATGATTTCTCTACACTGATCTGCAAGAATCTACTAGACTTGTCCTTGTACAATGATATCAATGAACCTAAGGCGCTGATACCATCTTTGTCATGACCCAAATGGCCGTCATGTACCCACACTAATACCCTGGTGGGCGAACCATCATTCCTAACTAACCCATTCCTTTACTCCCTTATTTTAATTAATATCAAACCACATGTTGAGTAAAATAGCGGAAGTCTTAAATTAGTAATTAGAAATCCAAACTCATAAGGAAACTAACGATTAAATCCCCAAGAATTGAAAGTCACTGTACAAAGGACTCTAACTTAAACATTTTCTAAGAGTAGTGAAAATAAAATAAAATAATAAATTAATTTCTGGATCAAAGGACATCAACTAAGGAAGACCCGGCAGCTTGAGTAGAAATTAGCTCACCCTCAGATCGAATGTCAAACTGTCACGCTAGAGATGAGCTTGGGATGAACTTCCTGGCTCACAGTCTGTACTCAACAAAAAAAGTGCAGGTGATGCGGCCAAGAACATACGTAAACATAGTCATCAAGTGATATAGGACAAAGGCCCAGATATCATCCCACAGAGACTTGTTAGATTAATTATCTTAGTTTGAATTCTTATTTCATTATTCAAAAGAAAATTGGTTTGCAAGAGTTAAAGTTAATTCTACTAAATTTGCAATGTAAACTAAATATTCTAGATACGAGTTTTAAGGAATATTGTATTTCAAATGATGATTGGTATCCAGGGTATTGACACTTTCACTTTCAAATTGAGTTATGAAATTCAATTACACCAAATTTATTTTCCATGATTGTTAATTTCAGGTTATGAATTCATTCCTCAACATATCTTTCTAATACATTAAGAATTATTTCACTAACCCTAGCACCTATATTCCTATGGCCGCAGGAGAAAAGTGAAACGCTGATTATGACTACCTGATTCAACTAAATAGGATTGTAAGGTATATTCCTATCCACAATAACGAATCCAATTCCTTTTTTCTTGACAAGGTGTTAGAACCTACTTTATATTTCTTTTTATCCTCATTGTTCCCTCTTTCAAGTTCAACAAATGAGTCATTAGATATTATTTGGATGGTGATCAAACTAACGAACAATCATGAAAATAAGAAAGTATAAATAATCTTAAACTGAGAATTAAATGTTTATCATAACTGAACTTCAAACTACAACCCTTATGCTTGTGGAAAAAACCATAGATTAAGGTTATTAGCCACTACTGTTCAAGTGTAAAACCAAAACAATCATCATTTTCATACAAGAAATACGTAAAGTAAAGAAAAGAGGAAAACCTAAAAAGAAGATGAAACTCTTGTCTCCGCGTTCTTCCTAAAAACCTTTGATACAGATTCCGTAGTGATTTATTTATAACATTAAGAAAAATTTCCATTTTCCCCCTAAATAACTCATCTTTTGGACTTAAAACAAATTTCTTGCGAAATAGCCTTGCGCGCTGCACCAGGCATAACGCCTGCTTGTGCTTAGCTTCGCCAGGAGTTTCTATTGTGGCAAGCTGCGCCCTCTATTTTTCCAAGTTGCTAAAAATTATCCCTCTGAAGTTCAGGGTGCGGTGCACTGTGCCACCTGCTGCGCTAAGGTGTTAGGCAAAATTTGCTCGATCTTCTCCTTGGCATGCCGCGCCTATGATCCCGCCAATCTGTGCATTGTTCCTCTGAAGTTTAGGGTGTGGCGCACTACACCAGCCATCTCACCTGACTTATTTTCCTTTGGATTGTTCTTCTATCACACCTTATGGTATGAACTTTCCTTGGAGCTCTTTTCTAGATATTTTCCATCTATTTTCTGCAAACATCATCTAATCACATCCATTAGCTCTTTTCAATGACACTTTCATGAAAACACCGAATTTCATAAGAATAATCTTCTCGAAACACGAAAAAATATGAGTAAAATTTGGCATGCGGGCATCCCACACTTAAATTTTTGTTCGTCCTCGATCAACTCCCTATTTTCATTCAAAACAACTCCATTGCACACCACTTATCACCTTATCTATTCATACTTTGGTAGTTAGAAAGTGACATCAGAATATGTAGTTCATCAATTTATATGCAACAACATGACATACACAATTACGAGCTTTTTATTTGAAACTATATGAACTCTATAACTGACTCTTATTTATCAAAATAGGGTAATATGATCAAGTACAAATAATGTGATACATAGTACACCAAAGTCTAGCCATTTTTTTCCCTCACCATTTAGTGTTGTCCACTTTTTATTCTCATATTATTAGACATAGCACTTGGGACAAAAATCAACAAGGCACACTCACTCTCCAAAATGATATTCCAGACATATGCAACATACCATAAGCTTGCCATTTATGTATTGTCAAATCAACCA
This sequence comes from Datura stramonium, assembly GCA_018107945.1. Classification (NCBI taxonomy): domain Eukaryota; kingdom Viridiplantae; phylum Streptophyta; class Magnoliopsida; order Solanales; family Solanaceae; genus Datura; species Datura stramonium. The sequence goes on from JACEIK010007719.1 coordinate 26,080, forward strand.
AACAATCAAAAAGAGTAAGATCTTGAGGACTTTCATGGTTGTAATATTGGCTAAGGGACGAGTAGGAATTATTTGAAAAATAGTGGCTACCAATCCTAAGCAATTTAAGACAACACTTTCACTTTATTCTTCTTTTCCACCTATCATCCTTACTGCATACACTTTCTCAGACTCAGCACCGTTAGCTACCGCAGTTTAGATTCTCCACCTCAGCAGTAAAGTGTGAGTCCTCATCATCTGAGGGATTATTTCTTTCTTTCAGTCATTTTTAGTTCAATTAGACTTAGAGTTAGCTAAGGGCTTGTCCCAACAACTCCTCTATTAGATGGCTTTCAGACAGACATGATTTTCATATTTATCAGTATTATTCAAGTGTTTTGAACTTTATGTTCTCAACTTGTTTTGTATAAATGCTTTATGATATTGTTTATATGTTCCGCTGTGCATGTTTACTCAGAATACCAGTATATCATAGATTAAGGGTCGACTTGGGGTCACTTGTGACTTCAAGTATCGTGCTACGTCCAGGGTGTAGTCTCGAGGCATGAAACTCTAGTATCACTTCACCTAACTCCTTCCCACTGCACAGAGAAATTGTGCTCACATTCTCCTTGGGATTCTTTTATGTATTTCTTGTAAGTTCCCCTTAAGGTCTAGTTGTTTTTTGAATTTCCAGCTGGCCCATTTGTTGCTCCTGCTCATTAATAGATTTCTGCATCTCATTAACAAACTGGGTTTGCTAACCCATTCATTACTTTATTTTTTCCTCTAGTTAGCTGCTAGGCTGCTGGACCTAGTTTCTCTAAAAATTGTTGTGGGGCCTCTAAAAGTTTTGATTTCCTCCCATTGGAGGATTTATTACATTCCTGTAACCCTGGTTATAATTTTTTTCCTTAGAATCCTCCATTGCGACCTTGTTGACCCACATAATAAATTTATTAATGGTTTAGTGGACACCTTGAATAAATATGATCTTCTCCACATGCCTCATATGTTGGCGGTGGAGTTTGAACTTGATGCACCTGATTCAAAGTTGGTTGATGCACTTGATTTCACAGTTGGTGGATCACTAATTTACTGATAGCATTCACTAAATAACTGATGTCTGACTGAATTGCATCCACACCATCAACTTCTAGCTTCCTTGGAACCTTTAGTACTGCGAAACCTCTACGTGAATCCTGGTAATCCTAATTTCCAGCTGACATGAGATTTATTAGAGCTTCTATCTCATCATAACTTTTGGACAGTATTTGTCCCTGTGCAGTAGCATCAAGCAAAATCTTTGACTATGGCTTTAGTCCCTCTATGAAATTATGTCTAATGATCTCCTTTGGTTTCATCTAATGAGGTAATCCTATAGATAACCCTTTATCTCTCCCATGCCTGAGTTAGAGTTTCACCATCCTTCTGAAGGAACCCCAAGATCTTCCCTATTAACACCTTCATTCTTATCAAAGAGAAAAACTTGTTTATCAACTTACTAGAAAGAGTCTCCCAGGTAGTGATAGACCCTGCTAGTTCATTATGTATCCATTCTTTTGCCTTTCCAATCAATGAAAATGGGAAAAGAGTGAGCTTAACGTACTCATTAGAGATGTTTTGATAGTGGAATTTCACTCAGTTCCACAAATGTCATCAAATTCCTGTGCAGATCTTCATGCAACTTTCCCTGATACTGACATATGTTTTGAACCAATCATACGGTTCCCTCCTTCAATTCAAAATTTCCAGTGATTGCTGGCTTGATGATTGCTTTAGAAGAATTCTCCAAGTTCGGTCTAGCAAAGTTTAGAACTAGGATTCGTTCTTGGTTGTTTGCATGGTTCTGTTTGTTGTTATCTGCCACTACTGCCAACTGATGAAATGTTCTCTTTATCTTAGGATCAAATGAATCTAAGGGTTGTCCTTGACTTCGAGTAGCTGACATACACTGAACAAACAATACCTGAAGTGCGTAATAACCAACAAGAAAGTAAAATAATAAATAGTGGAATAAAAATTTCAACCAAAAATAATAAATCAATATTCAAGTCCCCGGCAATGGAGCCAAAAACTTGATGTGGTCAAGCGCACACACAAGTATACATGATCATCAAGTAATATAGGACAAAGGTCCAGATATCATCCCACAGAGACTTATCAGATTAATTATCTTAGTTTGAATTCTTATTTTATTTCACTATTACTAAGAGAAAGAATATTTATTTGCTAGATTTAAAGTTAATTCTACTGAATTTTCAATGTAAACTAAATATTTTAGATACTAGTTTTAAGGGAGATTGTATTTCAAATGTTGATTGGAATCCAGGGTCTTGACACTTTTGCTTTCAGGTTGAGTTATAAAATTCAATTATACAAAATTTATTCTCTACGATTGTTAGTTTCATTATGAATTCATCCCTCAATATATCTTTTCGATACATCATGAAATATTTCACTAACCCTAGCGCCTATATTCTTATGGTCGCAGGAGAAAAGTGAAACGCCAATTATGACTACCTGATTCAACTAAATGGGGTTGCAGGGTATATTCCTATCCATAACAATGAATTCAATTCCTTTTTTTGACAAGGAGTTAGAATCTATTTTATACTTCTTTTTACCCTCATTGTTCCCTCTTTCGAGTTGAACAAATAAGTTATCGGCGTTATTCAAAAGATGATCAGACTAACGGAAAATCATGAAAATAAGAAAGTATAAACAATCTTAAATGAAAAAAATTAAATCTTTAGCATAACTGAACTTCAAACTACAACCTTCATATTTGTTGCCAAAACCCTAGATTAAGGTTATTAGTCACTCATGTTCAAGTGTAAAACCAAAATAATTATCATTTTCATACAAGAAATGTGTAAAGTAAACAAAAGAGGAAAACCTAGAAAGAAGATGAAACTCTTGTCTCCGCGTTTTTCCCTGAAAACCTTTGATACATTTTATAGATTCCCTAGTGATATATTTATAATATTAAGAAAATTCCCATTTTCCCCTCAATAACTCAGCTTTTGAACTTAAACAAATTTCCACTGAAATAGCCCTAGCGCAGCGCGCCAGTTATAGTGCCTGCTTGTGCTTAGCTTCTTCAGGAGTTTCCACTGTGGCGCGTTGCCCCCTCCATTTTTCCAAGTTGCTGAAAATTATCCCTCTGAAGTTTAGGGTGTGGCACGCCGTGCCAACTGTTGCACCAAGGTGTTCGACAAAATTTGCTTGATCTTCTCCTCGGCGCGCTGCACCTATGATCTTGCCAATCTGTGCATTTTCCTTTGAAGTTTATGGTCTAGTGCACCACGCCAGCCATCTTACCAGAATGATTTTCTTTTGAATTCTTCTTCTATCACACCTTGCGGCCTGAACTTTTCTTGGTAGCTTTTTTCTGGGTATTTTCTATCTGTTTTCCTGCAAACATCATATTATCACAACCCTTAGCTCTTTTCAACGACACTTTCATGAAAAAACTAAATTTCATAATAATATTCTTCTTACAACACAGAAAAATATGAGTTAAATGTGGCAAGCGGGCGTATAAATATGCCCAAGATCAGCAGGAGTAACATCAGTACAAATACTATGTACTGGTAGACATTATTGGCTGACCTTAAATAATAATAAGTATATATCATAATTAGATAAACAAATAATAGGCGAAACAGATAACAATAAATAAAACACAATCTAATGTAAACTAGTTCATGGTTAAAAACTAGCCTACTCACTGGTATAAGTCTCGCTACCGCGGTACTTGATCGCGATAGCGGTCTCACCATAGCGGGGTTTCTACTATTATAGAGGTAATATACTAGGCAATAACTCAACTTCACTGACAATCTTCAGTTTAAGTAGATTTTAACAACAATTCACAATCAACAGTCTTTTCACTATTTAACGTCTAGCATCATCATTCAATCTAAGCAGGTAGATAATTCCCAACAACCAATTGAAAACATAGGCTTACATGGTAAATGACAAGAAATGATACAATGAATCATGTATATTTTGAAAACGAACAGGTAAATAGTCTTGTCTCATCGACCTTTCATCTCTATACCAACTTGGTCTCACATAGATTTCTTATCAGTATCGTACCATTTGTAAAATGTTTGTCACATATATCTATCAGATAACTGTATATATGTACACACATTCTAGAGGGTCTTATATTTTCCCTTCCAGTCATGACCTGCAAGGGACTCTAGAAATCTATGTACTGTACCAGAGTGGTACCTGCTCCCACTCATGTGCTTGTTAAAATTCTCACCTCGTATATGAGCCACTCAGGTCATAGAAGCTCACTCAGATACTTACTCAGGCATGAGCCACTCATTTCATGATAAAGACCTATTATCCACTTTCATCTTCATATTCCATATGCTATCAATTAGTCAACATACATGAAAACTCACAGATATCAATTCATATTCACCAGTACAATTCAACATGCCATCAATTTAGTCAACACATATGACAATTAAGAGATACACATTGATCATCACAATGCACCTCGAACCCACAACAACAACAATCACAAAGTATAAATCTCAGAGTTCATTCACAAGCATGACTAAATTATCATAATTCTAGCATAAGCAGTGTTTGAATACCAATTAATCATGTTCGTCAAACCACAACACATTCAAGTTATTAGATAAAGTCTAACCCCTCATAAACCATAACCTACATTGACTAAAGGACTCGAGTATCAAGCTACTCTATTGGAGCCTTGGCTTTTCTGAAAGCTTCAGAATTCTCAAATTCTACAAACAACAATCATAAGGGTATTCCGTTATCTACCCTTAAAAAAGGGTATTATGTAGTTAAACCCACCCCAATTTACCTATTATAGCGGTTTCAATTGTTACCCACAAGACAATTCATCACTTTTTGTTCCCACATAGATCATTCTCACCTATTTCATGGAGCTCCTACTCCTTAAACCCTTTCTAAGCAGTTAATAGTGCTAAAGGTCTTAATTTTTCAAAATTTTTGAGTCATCAAGCTAACCCACATTTGATTACATGAATTCACACCCCTAGGAAGTGTTCATTCTCCTTATAAGCCTAGAAATCACCACCCAATTCTACCCTCTATCATTAGCCCTAGTTTTAACAAACTTAGAGTTCTTAGCAAGAAATCCACCATTTAAGACCACCAATTGATTCTAGGATGTTAGGGAATTGAATGAAGAAAGGAATTATCTAGAAACCTTACCTTGAGAAGAACAACCGTTTCTACCTCTGAAAAATTACCCTAAACCTTTCAGTTTTTCATGCCTTATAATAATGGGGTGAAAACCCCAAAATTCTAACTTAATCAAGCAATCTACCTCGCCTCGTCCGTTGTAGCAGTCCACTTTCTGCTGCAACGATCCCACTATGGTAACTAGAGTCTCGCCACGGAGGACCCGATAGTTTTTCTCAGTCATCACTATGGTGGACTTCCGATCTCTATGGTAGTCCCGTTGCAACAGAAATCCTACCACTGCAGTGGCCGCGTGCTAACCAGTAGCTCTATAATCCATACAGTTTTCCCAACTCATAGTTAAATATGTTCTTACTACCCTCCCCCTTTGGGATTTTATTATCTCACTTGTGGGGGGGTTTCTACAAAGTGATAAGGCCATTAATTAACATATAACGATGGATGGGTCATTGAAATTGATCTTAGGCATGTTTACTTTCCTAAGTGATAATTATACACCGAGCTTTAGCCATGTTTTAACCTAAATTTTAGTATAATCTCATATGTTTTGCGTATATATACATGCATGTACTAACCAATGTGATTAGCCCTTGTTTATAGGTGAAAAATGCTAAGAATGGGCTTAAATATGATGATGCATGAGTAAGAAGGAAGCCCGGAATTGATTTCAAAGAAGAAACACGAAGAGAGCAAGAACGGTTCACTGTCGCACATTGCCAGTGTGCCACGTACGCCACAGGCACGCCTAGCAACGTGCCACGCCGTGCGTCCGCGCACGAAGGACTACTAGGTAGTATTCCTGTGCGATGGCGCCATGTCACACAGGCATGCTAGGCGCCGTGCCATGCCGACAGATGTGTGCATGCCATGACATGCCAAGACAGGTGACATTCACTTCCAGGCCGTGCCACGCCCGATGGCCTGTGCCCAGCAACCAAAATTTTTAGTGAGCCTTTGTGACAGCTCCATATCATGCTAGCTGTGCTCTGCGATGAGCAGTGTGGAAGTTTGGGCATGACCAACTTTCAGTTCTTATAAATTAAACACTTGTTCTATTTTTTATTTTTATCATGGTTTAAATTTTGAAAGGGTAGAGGAGTGAAGGAGAGACGAAGGAATCTCTACCTAGGGTTCATTCTTTCTTTATTTTCCACTCTTGTTGTTCATGAATTGAAACATTACAATGAATTCTTATCTTAGCATGGGTGGCTAAAACCCTTCTTCTAGGGTTGAGGCCACAAACATGAATGTAATTGCTTAATTTAGTAATTGGTTCAGGTTTTCATGGTTGTTTGTCTTGCATTCTTGATTTTTATCATTTTGATGCTTTATCAACATTAAAATGTATTCGTTAAGCCTAGGAAAAACTTAAAAAAGCGAAACCTAGTTTAGAACTAAGAATGCAAGAAGTGAGTTCAAACCTTTAAGGTTGATTTACGGTTAGGATAGAAATATACCTGATTCGCCTCTCTTGGTTATAAAACGGAAAGATAGCTAGACACCTAAATTTGAATTGTCACATCACCACTCCTTGATGTAGTTGTGAAGTCAATATTTAGGTTAAATGGTTAGAGTATCAAAAGTCTATAACCAAGGGCTTTAACCCCGTAAACCACTCCACGTAGATAATTACTTATGAATTAGGTTGTCACATCTCCACTCAATGATATAGTTGTGAGGCTAATTCACTTTTGTTTAGAGGCTCAAAAGACCATTAACATTGCATTTATCTTGTGAGACAACAAATGAAATACATACTTGAACCAATGTGAATGTAGCATTACGTGATTGTTTGGTCTTAACTCTAGATGCTTCTTATTATTTTTTTCTGAATTATTTTGTGATCACCACTTAGATTTAGTAACAACACAACACAAATCTTGAAAAACCAACACTTTCTGAATTTGAATCAACACTTGAATTTGTAAATTCACTAAAAAGATTAGTCCCTGTGGGTTTGACATCCGGCTCTTAAGAGTCACTATATTACTTTTATGACCGCATATGCTTGTGCGTGCACTGGAGCACAATAAGTTTTTGGCGCCGTTGCCGGGGACTTCCAACCTTTGGTGAAGTTTTAGTTTTTGTGTTATTTTTATTTTTTTTATGTGTTAAAAATCTTGGTCTTAGTTTGCTTATTTGGTGGTAACAGGCAAGTCCTTGCAGCAAGCTGGCAGGGGATAGAGAGCTGGTTGAATCCTATCCTGAACTTGAACGAAGGTTGTGAAAGCTAAGAAGGGAGGGTGCAACTCTATACCCAATTCAGCAGGTTCAACAGGATGAGGTTGCACCCATATTAATGGGAACCAGACTAGTGCGAGATGTGGCAATCCCACTCAAATGAATGTGACCTCTAGTATCTGCAGACTAGAGCCTGGTGGTCGATTCGAGTGAAAGTAGAACATGATATAGTTTCTGCACACAAGTGGGTAGTTTACAGGGATAACCCATGAGGATCCACAGCAGCACCTGTAGAACTTTCTGGAGATTAGTGACACTTTCGTCCCCACTGGAGTGTCAACTGAATATGTCAGGCTTACCCTCTTTCCATTTTCACTTTTGGGAGAGGCAAAGTGGTGATTGAAGGCAGAGCCACCAAACTCCATCACTACTTAGGATGACCTAGCAAGGAAGTTCCTCATCAGATTCTTTCTTTCCGGCAAGACAACAAAGCTTAGCAGTGAAATACTTAGTTTAAAGTAGAGGCTGGAGGAAAATATTTACTTGGCTTGGGAAAGATTCAAGTCGCTATTGAGAGATTGCCCCCATCACCAGCAAAGCAATGAAGTGCTGGCCTATACTTTTGTGGAGAGTCCAGACCCACATATAAAAATCTTGTTATACTTTGCATCAAGTGGGCAAGCACTTGAGAAGACTTACGATGAGTTATACACTTTGCTAAATAGGATTGCACAAGGAACTCCAGAGTGGCATAGTGATTCATCTAGAGGGGTAGGAAAGAGAGCGGCGGGGTTGATCGATGTTGACAGCGTAAATGCATTGGCAGCCCAGTTGGCTTTATTCTAGCACCAGATGATGACTTAATTCAACAAGATGAATTTAGAACAGCCGCAGGCACAGGTCAATGCAGTGCAACTAGCTCCTAGCTGGTGTGAGATATGCAGAAACAATGGGCATAGTGTACACTCTTGCGGAGAAAATCCAGAGTCAGTTAATTTTGTAGGGAATGTTCCAAGAGGTAATCAGAACTATGCTAATACCTACAATAGGAACTGGTAGAATCACCCAACTTTTCTGGGGGTGGAAATCAGGGGCAGAGTCAGAGTTATCAACAACCGCAACAACATTATCAGAGTTAAAGAATTAGTAGTTGGCTATCAGCAACTTAGAGAAGCAAATTGGTCAGTTGGCAGCTGCACAACACAATAGACCACCGGGGCTTTACCCAGAGATACAGACATAAACCTACGACAAGTCATGGCCATTAGTCTGAAGAGTGGCAAAGAGTTGGCAGAGGCACTAAAAGAAGAGAAGAAAAATGAGGTGCAGCCAGAGTTGGTCAGACATGGTCCATCAGCGGACAAGAGCACAGAGAAGAAGGCTGCAACAAACAATGCACAATCAGTAGTGTAGCCACTATAAAGAAGACCACCACCATTCCCACAAAGGCTCCGAAAGATCAAGGAAGACACATGTTTTCAGAAGTTCTTTAACATTTTCGAAGAACTTCACATAAATTCGCCTCTCATTGATGTATTGCAGGGAATGCCTATGTAAGCTAAATACTTGAAGGATGTAGTAACCAACAAGGTGAGGCTGGTGGATTTCTAGACTGTAGCACTCACCGAGGAGTGTAGTTTTAGGGTGACGAGCAAGATGCCCAAAAAGCTCAAAAACCTAGAGAGTTTCACCCACCCTGTACAAACAGTTGGAATATATTTAATGAGGCCCTTGTGTGATTTAGGGGCGACAGTGAATTTGATTCCCCTATATGTATTCAATACACTTAGTTTAAGAAAAACAAGGCCCACCAGAGTGATGCTGCAGTTGGCGAACAAGTCAAAGGTGGCACCAGAAGGTATTATTAAGGACTTGCTAATCAAAGTGGGTAAGTTTATCACACCTGCAAATTTCATAATCCTTGATTTTGAAGTGGATTACAAGGTACCACTTATTTTGGGTCGGCCATTCTTGGCCACTGGTGGAGCGGTGATTGATGTGAGAGCTAACACCCTAAAAATGAGGTGAATGATGAGAAGGAAATGTTTTGGGTGTACCAAAAAATCCACTCCCAACACACTACAGAGATCTTTGCAAGATCAGTGTAGTCACAGATGATAAGTGTGGGGTGGTGGATTCCATAGGTCCACTTTTGTAGGTTCTCTTAGAAATTGAGCCAAATCTGCAGTGGGTAATGATTCGAAGAATGTGATGGTGAAGAAGTGAAGAGGGAGAGTATGGAGGCTGTTCCCTATAAAGTTAAAAAGAAAAGGAGATGGTCCCCGAAAGGGAATAACTATTTGAGAACATCCTAAAAAGGATGGTTCACGTCGTGCCGCGACGTAAAATTAAGTGTTGCTTGAGATGCAACCCAAGGGTACCACAGGCACAATTTCTTTTTGGTTTGTTTTTAATTTTGTTTATTTTCTCTTTTGTTTTTGTTTCTGTTAAGTTGGGAATAGATTGAGAGGAAGTCTGAGTACCCTTGGAAGCAGAAGCTTAGGAGCATGGAAAAACATGAGTGTGGGGTCGGTGACCCATGTGATGAAAAATGGACAGAACATACTGCTAGCTAGGCCTAGAGGCCTCAGAAAGTATCCCTAACCCTTTTTTGTAATTTTAATTCATGCTTTGAGGACATAGAATATTTTAATTGTGAGGTGAGGGAAACTTAAAGTTTTTTGTAATGTTGACTTCGGGTGAATTTGGTGCTTTTTTTAAAAATTGTATGATGTGAAATCTGATTTGAGCACAGTTCACCCACCCTTTGGTTTTTTTCCAGTTCTTTTTTGAAGAGGGCACTTTGAACTGAGAATAAAATTTTGGTTTCTCTATGAATAACTGTTGTTAGTCTTAGTTAAGGACTTTTTCCGACGATGGATGGATGACGACCGTCTTGATGAAAAATTAGTCAGTAGGTTTTGTTTTGAACCCTTAACTATATGATTACTTGAGGCTCTTGTTGAGTACTATGCATGATTGTAAGAGGAAAGTAGAGTTTTAATTATGAAGAATGTTGAGTATAATCATATGACTTTGTTTGAGACACTTAGGCTCAAGAATATGACTCTGTATGCTATATGCTTAATTGTTGAATTCATGTGATAATGTGTATTGAGAGTTTGTATGGGTCTGCCTTGAATTGAGCATGCACAGTGAGTGTAAGGTTTTGTGTATTCCATGCTATAATGTAATGACCAGAACTTGCTTGGTGTGTTTTCAAAGCGAAGTGAGGGATGTTAATTGCAAGAGTTGATTTAGGCATTTCTTTGAATGAGCCTAATTTTATCCTTTACTTTACCTACCTTTGATGTCTAAGCTTAGTTAGCCCCATTGAGTCGTTAGCCTATTCTTTGATTATCCACATTAAAAGCTTAATCCTTTTATTTCATTAGCCTTGAATCTGATCTAAGACTCTTAAGCTCTTAAATGAAAATGCAAAAGAGTTAAAGGAGTGAGAATCTTGAAAAGAAGGAAAATAGTGGTTGTGAAGGTTGAAGAAAAGATTAAAGGTGTACTTGTTTAAATGCATAAGTGTTGATAGGGAGTAAAACAATAAAAGAATGAAAAAGTGGCTTAAGTACTCCCTATTAACAATATAAGTGTGCTTAAAGACATGGAGAATCAAAAGGAAATTAAAAGGTAAAAAGAACAAGAGGTGAAGTAGAAGAAAAGAGAATGTGCTTAATGAGAGCAAAACTGATGCATTAAAAGCGTTTAGGGAAGATAGTCACTATTACTGGCTAGAATAGTACCTACCCATCTCTTATCTTACATTACAGCCCATGAAGTCCTAATTGATCTTACTTTTAGACGTTCTTGAATTAGTAGAGTAATACACTAAGGACAAGCATATGGGTCGCTTCATGTTTCATGTGAATTCCTTGTGAGAGTGAGCGTAATTGTATTTATCTACCCATACATGTTATAACTTGTAAATTTATGAGTGAAAATGGGTTTCTCTCTTATTGTGAGGGCACATATTTGAGGAAAGATGAAATTCATATAGGACTTCTTGATTGGTAAAATTGCACGGGTTTGCTAAGTTTTAGAGTCAATTCTTGAGGCTAAGAGGTCTTAACTTAGTAATACTTGAATTTAATGTGGTTATATATATAACATGCTCTATTTAAACTTGTCATCTAAATCAATCATGGTAGCCTTAACTTGAGTTGTCTTGCTTTAATTGGTGATGTGGAGTCCTCCTTGTGCATGAGGTGTAATGGAGTTGTTCGAGGACGAACAAGGATTTTAGTGTGAGGTAGTGATCTTGGCATGTTTACATGCCCAAGTGATAATTATACTCGAGCTTTAGCCATGTTTTCACCTTATTTTTAGTATAATCTCACGTGTTTTGTGTATATATACATGCATGTACTAACCAATGTGATTAGCCCATGTTTATAGGTGAAAAATGCTAAGGATGGGCTTAAATATGATGATGCACGAGCAAGAAGGAAGCTCGAAATTGATTTCAAAGAAGAAATATGAAGAGAGCAAGAAAGTGTCACCGCCTCACGTTGCCAGTGTGCCAGAGTATGCCCCCAGGCCCACCCAGCGCCGTGCCACACTGTGCGCGCGCGCGTAAGGGATTCCCAGTCAATAGCCCTATGCGATGGTGCCATGTTACATAAGAACTTCGCGCGCAAGACACCGTGGCATGCCACACCTATCCAGCAGTGCAATAGCGCCCATGCCATGCCCGATGGCTTGTGCTCAATAGCTAAAATTTCCAGTGAGCCTTCGCGATAGCTCTGTGTCACGCTAGATGTGCTCTGCAATGAACAACGTGGCATAGAGGCAGTTTGGGCATGACTAAATTTTAGTTCTTATAAATTAAACACTTGTTTTAGTTTTTATTTTTTATCACCGTTTTAATTTGGAAAAGGCAGAGGAGTGAAGGAGAGGTGAAGGAAGCTCTACCTAGGGTTTGTTCTTTATTTATTTTTCCACTCTTGTTGTTCATGCATTCAAACATTACAATGAATTCTTGTCTTGGAATGAGTGGCTAAGACCCTTCTTCTAGGGCTGTGTCCACAAACATGAATATAATTGCTTAATTTTGTAATTGGTTCAAGTTTTCATGGTTGTTTGTCTTTCATTCTTGATTTTTATCATTTTGATTCTTGATAAATATTAAAATATATTTGTTAAGCCTAGGAAATACTTGAAAAAGCAAAACCTAGGTTAGAACTAGGAGTGCAAGAAGTGAGTTCAAACCTTTAAAGTTGATTCGCGGTTATAATAGAAATATATTTATTTCGCTTCGCTTGGTTATAAAATGGGAAGATAACTAGACACCTAAATTTGAAATTTCACATCACCACTCCCGGATGTAGTTGTGAAGTCAATGTTTAGGTTAAATGGTTAGAGGTTTGAAAGTCCATAAACAAGGGCATCAACCCCGTAAATCACTCCACGTAGATAATTGCCTATGAATTAGGTTGTCACATCCCTGCTCAACGATGTAGTTGTGAGGCTAATTCGCTTATGTTTAGAGGCTCGAAAGACCATGAACATTGCATTTATATTGTGAGACAACAAATGAAATCACATACTTGAGCCAATGTGAATATAACATTACATGATTGTTTGGCCTTAACTCTAGGTACTTCTTCTTATTATTTTATGAATTATATTGTGATCACCAGTTAGATTTAGTAACAAACAACACAAATCTTGAAAAAACAACTCTTTTGGAACTTGAATTAACAGTTGAATTTATAAATTCACTAATAAGACTAGTCCCTGCGGGTTCGACATCCGGCTCTTAAGAGTCAATGTATTACTTGTACGACCACTTATGCTTGCGCATGTGCTGGAGCACAACAACAATAAGCCTCTATGTTGATTAGGCTGACTAAGTAGTTACTATGGGCATGATATCTAAACTAACACAAACAGATATATGATATGGTTTCTAATGCACAAAATCAATTTAAACATGTTGCACATTATATGAAAACTATAGACATAAAACAAGTGTTTGATTAACATGTTGATAAACAATCCTGTAAGCATGACATCTAATTATCATTTGTTTTATCGAAATATTGTAGTTCCTACAGGCAAGATTTCTATTGACAGAGAACGGTATTCTAACATGTTTAGATGTAAATCTTAAATGTGAAAGATCCTATATGCAATGTCTAACGAATACAGACATACAATTTCCATAGGCATAATTTTTAGTTGATTGATTTATCCTCATAGATATGATATCTAATTATCAATTATCACGCTTGATTTGATCATACTGTGATTAATTTTATGACTGAATTCTATAGGAAGGATATCTAAATGATATATACACAAATAATTATCCCGAAGGATATAATCAGCAATTTCAGAATATAAATTTGATAATCCTATAGACAAGATTTCTAATGAACAGTTTGACATTCATATTGTCACGCCCCGCCCTGGGGGGTATGACTGGCACCTGGTGCCCTAGTAGAACCTGGACTGCTATCTGGTGGGCCTAGACACATCTGGTGCCTGGCTAGCNCTCTATGTTGCGTAAAAATTGCATCCACAAGTGTATATCAACTCGAGTGGTTGATACAATATGATTTTACTACTCAGGAACAGAGATACGAATTTAAAAAAAGTCAATAATTTTAATTTTAAATTTTATATATTTGGCACGAAATTTATTAAATAGAGTATACAATAATATTTTAACTTGTGAATGTGATTGTATTAATGAATAATGAGTAGAAAAATGATGGGGTTATGGAGTAACGAAGGAGGGTGGATGTTGTTGTGGACATTGAATTAGCAAGGAGAGGCTTTATACACGGGGGTTCTGTAGAGTGTAGTCATGTGGGCCAATTTAGCTTTAAAGGACGTTAAGAATCATGCACCTACTTGTCTTGGGGACATTGAGAAAGACGCGTGTAGTCAGTCAGTTTGAGGGAGTATTTATTTTTTGTGGTCTCGTCTTTTCTGAATCTCACGTAGCAAGTGTTTAGTGTACTGAATTACGAAATACCACTATTATAATACGTCAGTTTTGTGGGCTCTGGCTGTGTAATTGTATTTATGTCTATTAATACATCTTTACAATATTGGCGAGTTATATCAATGTGTAATTTCCCATGTGCTTCCATGAACCACTCTTCTTCTCCACACACACAGACCGACAATTTTAAGTGCAAATAACTTCAAATTTTAAATATAAATACACTGTTTGGAACAAAAGTTATTAAATTGGATATTCGCTCGTCCACACACCAACTCTTGTTTTTACTTTCCCTCTCTTCTTATCGAAAATTATACGAGCAAAGGCCAAGTCCTTTCTAGCTAGTACTCTAATTAGCAGAAACTAATTACTCATTAACCAGCAATGATAAACTCTATTGAAACAAACAATTTCTCTCCACAAAGTGTTTCAACTTTCAACACAAGGAAAGAGACAGAAACCAAATCCTATTCCCCAAAAAAACCACAAAAAAGAAGGCATGAACACATGGCAACTGAAAAGGCTTTGTTGTAGACTGATTTTCAGTACCACCTAAGCGGCCGACAACAAGTGAGTCACATCCAAGATTTTGAGTTAGCGTAATCTAATATGTATATATTTTTAAAATACATAGTCCCAGTCGAGAGTAATATGTTGAATTTAGTCCACAAAAGTCCACCTTAGATCTAGGCCTTCCCGCGTCACAAGGGACGGACCACACGGCTAAACATGCGACATTAGACACAAAACTGCAACAACGGCAAATAGCAACATCGAGAATAACTGTATATGTGTACCCTTTATCTTCTTGGCCACCCTCTTCCCCTGCCGAAACCCTCTATGAAATTTCACATCTTTCATGGAAAATGATACACCTGGATCTCCCATCTTCACCTTGCTGCCAACCAGGATGGAGTTGTTGACTCCCTGAATGTTGTTGCTAATGTAGATGTTTATGCAGCAACACTCATGTGATTCACCAGCACGATGTGCAACCATTGATGCACCGACGTTTCTTCCTTCCAATTTGACATGTTCAAATGGTCCATACATGGAAGAGATTTTCCCAATGTATGGGAGAGGTAGTAAATCTCTCTACTTTGCAGAAGCAAGTGCTCACTCATTTTAGACTATTTTATAACGGAGGATGAATTACAAAGTGGTTACCTGAATCTACAAGAAAAGTATATACGCCTTTGGGATAACTTGATTAACACACTACGAATACTTTATTCCAGGGCTCACCATCCACACATAAAACTTTAGTTGCTAAACACATAATACGCAATAAGAAATGCCCTTCAAGAAATGGCTGTAAACCAGAAAGACAACATTGACATTGTAAAGCACCGACGAGTGAAGAAAATAGGTCCTATAAGCAAATATAGACTAGTGTGTACTTTGTCCCCTTATTTAGGAGACTCAATGAAATATATGAACCAAATAGAATGGTAACGATTAAAGTTGGTCAGACGGAAAGCACTGAAATAATCTTTGTTCCCCTGACACTAAAATCACGTTCCACTAGAAGTAAACTCCGAAAAAGAAAATACAATTGGTCTCGTTGAGACAATGGCGCAAAAGGCACCAAATTATAGTCAACTCCTCCGGGAAAAGGAGTATAGGTCTCAGCATCACACAACATTCATTTGCTGAAAAACTCCCTTTGCATTTATTTTTCCTGTTTGTCTGGCTGAACATGTGGCTGTACTCCAGAAATCTTGTAAAAGAAACTGAAATTAACTGGTGACAGAGTACATTGATCAATAAAATGTCTACAAGAGTAGGCAGAAAAACGTTAAGAACAGAATAATACACTTTTCGGTTGAGGAAGGAACTTGTAACATAGGAAATTATGGAAGTAACTACCTGCACCAATCTTACAAATAAGATCCAAATTGTGTTCATGCTTAGACCAATGAACCTCATGGATAAGATTCAGGAGACACTTTTTCACTGACTGTTGATCCATAATTTGGTCCACCTTTACGATACTGGATAAGAAATTCAACTGGATATCCCTTCACCTTGTGTGGCGCAAGCCCTAGATCTTCAAAAGTCAAAGCTGAAAATAACCCCAAATTGAAAGGTGATGTGTATGTATGAGACAGCGAACATAATATCAAACATTAAACAAGATGCGGCAAACCATCTTTTGACACAATGTTGTCTGTGGCAAGGGCTTCGATTGCATCCAGATTAAATATCGTAGGGACAGGCATTGGAGCTGGTACTTTGTTAAGCAAAAATTCTCGAGGAGATGCAATAGCCTGAACCCAAAAATGCCAACTCCAATATGTAAATATGTAGCACAAGTTTCATCTGCAAGGATCCCTATACCATCCTGAACTCACACTCAGACTCCATAAATACAGAAACATAGTAATTCTACGATCAAACTACCAAAAGAAAATAGAATGGACTAGAAATAGGAGCTCTAAATGATTCATTTTGGACTCAAAAGCAAGGACTTTGCACTTCTTATGATCTAATTCGTTGAATTCCATCCAAGAACAAAACAAGGAACTCCAGGGGGTGCATGTGGCTGAATGCCAATGGTGACCAAATAAGCACAAAAAAGTTAAAACATGAGGGAAGATCTTACTACATTCTCCTCCCCGCTCAAGATAACCAGTTGGAGTCCAACAGATTATATATAAATTTCCAATGACTTTTTCCCCGTTTGTCTTATAAAATGGCTCAACTCTATGCTAGTTGGATTGGCTAATCCTCTATATCCATTCTGATTTGTTCAATTCTATTTCATTCCAATACTAAAGAGCCGTTTGGATATGTAGTGTTTTCCTTTTTTCCAAAAAGAAATATTCAAGCACCCAAGGGTGTGGCCTAGTGGTCAATAAAGTGGATGAGAACCATGAGGTCTCAGGTTCAAACCTCGGCAGAAACAAAAAACACTAGGTCATTTCTTCTCATCTGTCCTAGCCTTGGTGGACAGAGTTACCTGGTACCTGTTGCTGGTGGGAGGTGACAGGTATCCCGTGGAATTAGTCGAGGCGTGCTCAAGCTGACCCGGACACCACAATTATTTTTAAAAAAAAAAAAAGCAGCATTTGCTTATACATTGGACTGAGTTTTTAAATTTTTTGTTTAAGGATAAGTTTTAAGTTTGAACAAGTGGTTTTGACCAGCTTTCAAGTGAATTTTTTCACTTATAGAATTTCTACTCAAAGTAGAACACATGTCCAAAAACAAGTTTCAACTTCCAAAAACCTTTTTTTCTATCAAGTATCACATTATTTATGTCCACACACCTACTAAATAACGTGTCTTCAAAGGTAAAATAGGAATTCTCTAAAGTTAGAGGTTGCAAACAACACTTATCCCTACATTGAAGGAGAATTCTCTCACTAGAATGAAGAGACTCCAGTCAAAAATCCAATGTTGCAAGTGTAACAACTGATCCTTCAGTTCCAACTAGTTGATATTGCCTATATTGATCAATTCTACCATTATCCATGGGCATTCAAGAACTTT